>CAJNIZ010033112.1:39777-61328 GCA_905231905.1 Symbiodinium pilosum | reverse complement strand
TAATATATAACTACATGGACCCTTTGGGTAAATCCAAGACAGCGGCTCCGGCGTTGGCCACGTAGCGACCGTTGATATAAGCGCCACGACCTTGAGACGTTAGGAGCTATGGGGTTTACCTAGACCCCCCAAGTACCCTAAAATAGGGTCTATGTAGCTTCTATTTGGGGATACTTAGGGTCTATAGAGGCTACTTGGGGGGGTCTAGGTAGGGTTTGGGGTTTGGGGTTTAGGGTCGGGGGTTGGGGGTTTAGGATGGTCAAGGGGTTTAGGGTCCAGGGTTTAGGATGGTTTAGGGTTTAGGGGCTTAGGCAGTTTAGGGTTTAGAGTTTAGGGGTTTCAAGGTGCAGGGTTTAGGGATACAGCAAGATTCCTACTTGAGGCTAGCTGGACTTAGCACGTGACTTTAAAACCCCTGTGTAGCACAGACTTTAAGCCCAATGGATTCCTGGGAACATGCCTGGAAGGCATACTTCTAGGGTCGGGAGGACTTTGAAAGTAGATTAATGATGGGGGTAACTTGGAACATTAAATGGGTTACGGGGGTTACTAACCCCTATTTGGGCACAGCGACGATCAGGGGGCTATCGCAGAGTTCTTTCCCTGAGGGTCCAAGTACCTACTAATCATATACTTACCCAAAACCTGTACTATAATTTCTATTACCCAAAACCCAAGTACCCAATTATTGGGTACTTGGACCCTCTGGGTTTTGCGGGGCGCCCACTTCAGGGCGAAATATTGTTGGGTGAACGGTGCTTGCAGGTTCGTGAGACTGCAGATGAGCCCTGAGAACCCATAGAGGACCACAAGGGTCCAAGGACCTAAATAGTAGGGCTTCAGGGCCCAAATATTGTTAATAGTATAGTATTTGGGCCCAAACCCTGTATTATTCGGGTCCTTGGACCCTTATGGGGAGATACTAACCCAAACCAGCTTACCTTACTTTATACAATGTAGACCCTAAACCCTAAACCTTGAATCCTACATTTCTAAACCCTAATCCCTACACCCTGAACCCTACCTTATACCATAGAGGTACTTAGAACTCTTTGGGGGCTGGACTTGGATTCTACTCCAATATCGGCGTTAGGGTTTAGGCTCCAGGGTTTGGCATCTAGGGTTTCTGGGATCTAAGGTTTTAGGGGTTTAGGCTTCAGGGTTTAGCCTAAATAGAAAGGTAGCACACCCATCCCTAGGAAGATAACCTGCTCTTTTAGGTAGAGGCTTCGGGTTTAGGGTTTCTATGTTGGGAATATCTGTCATGAATGGCCTTGGCGAGCTCCGTGATAACGGAAGGGGAGGGGAGAATTAATGTCGGGCTTGGGGCATGTTATGCCAGAATGGTATAAAGCGTACCAAAAAGCTGAAACTTTTCCTCGCTGTTCAGACTCTGATATTTCCCTAAACCTTCACCCTTTCACAAAACAGTTGCAACCAAGGCACCCATGATGCTCGCAGGGGGCAAGATGCGCGCGCGCAGTGAATCAAGTTGATTCGAACCCCAGTGAATCTTGAAGAAAACAGTTGACCTCAACCTTAGACCGCGTGGTTGAACCTGATGAAGAAATTTAAAGTCTTGCCGCAACAAATTCACAAACGCGTGCTATTCACATCTGGCTAGGAAAGGCAGGTGTTGTAGCTCTGCCAAAAAAACTTACCGTTCCCCTGCAGGAGCCAGGAACGTGCGAATGGCGATGTCTGGAGATTCCCGCCTCTTGGGATTTGCATATGGTAGTTCCCCAAAATAAGGGGACCCCAATATAGACCCCAAAATACTATAGTCCTTATTATAGGGACCCCCAAAAAGGTTACCCCTAATTTTGGGAAACCCCCATATAAACGCTTTCGTCGCAAAAGTGCCTGGGCGGAAGTCCCACCACACCATTTCTGAAACGGTTCCTCCCAGGACCCTCCTTGTACCCTTAATTGGGGATATATGGTCCCTAATAGTAGGTACTTAGGCCCTAATAGAGGGTAGGAGGAGGGTCTAGGTCTATAGAAGAACAAGAGAAGTTCATACTCATCCCGGAATCTTACCACCTAGGCGCGACGCCTACGGCAAAGTCCTAACGAACCGTATATCTATATGCGGTACATACAAAGCCGAGTTTGGATAGTTGGGATATGTATGGAGGACTGAACCCCTTCTGGGAGATGCTGTTGGGAAACAGAAGGGGTCTTGGAGGTATTTGCCAGCTACATACTACAGCTGCAGAAGATACAAGGGTGACAGAAGCGGGGATAGCGTTGGCAACAAAACTTCGGCAGCACCCACATTCCCGTAGGGTCCAATCAGCCAATGCCAGGGTACGTAGGTTTGGGTTGGTGGCGGTGGTCGTCGCAGTAGTAAATATAATTATGATAGTAGTCGTGGTCGCCGTCGAGGCTGCTGCGGCGGCGGTGGCGGCGGCCGCGGCGGCGGTGGTGGTGGTGGTGGTGGCGGCAGCGGCGGCGGTGGTGGTTAATAGCAGTAGCAATCATCATCTTCGTGGGACTCGAAGTAATAGGCCTTGCAACAGCAACATAACAAAGGCTTTGGGAGGTTATAATGAATCGATAGTCTCGAAGCATGCCAGCCTGCGTGATTTTGCTTACGTGGTTAGCCTTTTTTTCCCAGAGAACGGGCTGGCGGTGTCTGCGAGCACGCGCATGCTGATGGGAAAAAGGATGTCATGAAATGGCTCAGATTCGTTCTGAGCTGCTCTGCTCTGATTTGGGGCCCGTTTCCGTGTCAGTGGATTTAGACTTGGCAGCTCTAGCCACAATCCGCTCGCTTGAAGATTCATGGGTAGTTTTCTTTCAAATAACGACATCGCTGGTCTCGCCCTATTTGAGGAAACAACTTGTGATTCTTCGTAATACGCTCTATACGCCCTACACCCTGAACCCTACATCCAAATCGGGTATGAACCCAGCACACGCACAAACAACAACAAGGCAAGGTTAAAGCGTTTAAACAGAATCGACGACGGACCCGCTTGAATAACGCAACAATAACATTCGTCATCATCCTGGCGCAATGCGGGCGTTTTTCGGGGTGGTGCTCCCTAGTTAAAGAACTATACACAAACATACCATAACTAGAATTTATAGGACTTTCACGTATAGCGATCCCCCTATAACATACTTATAACCCAAGTTATAACCTAGGGGCCCCACGGCCCTAAACCCTAAACCCTAAACTAGTGAGCCACAGACACAGTCCCTAAACCCTAAACCCTAATCAAGGCATGGTGATCCCCTTCCCCAAAGGTCCAAGGACTCAAATAATAGGGTTTTAGGGTCTAAATACTATAAGATTAATGGTATTTGAGCCCTTAACCCTCATTATTTGGGTCCTTGGATTAGGGCTTCGCATATTCATTTCTTATGCTTTTCATTTCCTTGGCTGAGTGTTTAGGGTTCAGGGTCCAAGGATCGAAATAGTAGGGTTATAAGGTGTTTTAGGGGGTTTATAGGGATATATATAGGGATCTGTAGGGCTAAGGGTCCAAGGACCCAAAATGTTCCTTGAAACCTTGGACCCCAACGACTAACAACGTCGCAAAATGTTTCAATAAGACGGCTGCCCAGGGCTTTGCATCAAATTTGTGCACGTGCTTCACCCTAACCCTACTGATTCTAAGTAGGAAATAAGGGAATATGACCCCTATATATAGTATAGCGTATATTCCCTCGCTGCCAACGAAGAGCCAGTAAGTAACATGTTAAAACCCTTAACCCAGCTCGACCGGGACTATGACCTATGCCTGGCGCCCAGAGTGACAAAGTACGCAGAAAGTTGATGTCAGCTACCTGACTGAAGGTTACTGTGGCTTAATGAGGGCTTCAACCCTATACCCTAAACCCTAAACCCTAAAGCCTAAACCCAAACCCTGAACCCGAAAACCCCTATACCCTCAGCCCTATACGCTAAACATTTCATGACACCACGGTGAAAACTGCATTGTCGGCCGGCAGCGGCACCCAGACAATTGGCCGTTCCATGGCTTGCGACCCCAAAAGGTCCATGTAGGTACATGGTATATACTTAGGGCCCAAAGGGGTTCCCAGATACCTACTTTAAAGCCCAAGTATATACCATGTAACTACATGGACCCTTTGGGGACTGTTCGGGCTTAGGATTCTGGGATTACGGAATCCGCCTTGAGACCCCCTCGGAAAGCTATTTACCCAGAGGGTCCATGTACCCAATAATTGGGTACTTGGGATTTGGGTAATAGGAATTATAGTAATGGTTTTGGGTAAGTATATGATTATTAGGTACTTGGACCCTTGGGGTTAGGGTTGAAGGCTTAGAGTTTAGGGTTTAGGGGCCAGCTGTTTACTGGGCAGATGAATGAGCACAAGAACGCACAAAGAACAGTCAAGGACATTCAGGAATATTCAGTCAGGAGGTCACTTGGGTAAATGTATCCCGCAAGCATAAGGTACCGCCCTGAATCCCAATGCCGAGGATTCGCAAAACTGAGCAACAACAAATTATTTCAAACAGACCTATCTACTAAAGGGCAGGGCGGGCCCCGACATACACCGAACCCTGAACCCTGTAAAGATTTCCCTAAGCCTCTAAGGACTCAAAACATAGGGCTTTTGGCCCAAAGACCATACTATACAAGGCTTTTGGGCAATTTTGAGCCTTAGGGTTTTGGTTCCCAACACCGGTTGTTGGCTTCCGAAGCTTGCCTTAATAGGTGGCAAGGGCTTAGGGCTTTGGCTTTAAGGTTCAGGGCTTGGGCTTTCACGGACAAACTTGGAATCATGTCCCCAGTTTCCTCAACCTTGCAAGTATGCGCAGCCCTGGGCCCTAAACCCCTAAACCCTAGACCCTAAACCCTTAAGCTCTAAACCCCATACTCGGGTCCTAATTTTGAGAGTCTGTGGCCCCGGCAACCATCCCCTCCCATTGCACACAACTGTTGTGCCATCTCTGGCCACATGTAAACTCAATCTAGGGCTTAGAGCTTGGGTTTAGGGTGGCCTGGCGCAACTCCTAAGGCACCACCGCCCGGAGCTCTTGTGCACCATGACGCCATTCGGAGATCCTGTTGCATCATCAAAATGTTTTGACAGCCATTTGCTGGACAGGCACTGCGGGCAAATTCAACGTGCAGGGTTCAAACGTTTCCTCTCCGCACATGCTTCTCCGCCCACTTGTACAAGCAGAGACTTTTGGCGGCTTCGCCAAGAAAGCAGCCACAGTCAACATTAGCTGATGGACATGGGGCCTTGTCGAGGAAGATGCTACGGCTTATGTAGCTTCATGTTCATCCCTGGTATAACCATGACGACAGCAAGATCGACAGTAGCATGCATGTTGAAACAGAGGAGCCAGAACTAAAAAGATAAATCGGTCTCTCTTGTGGCATCAGTCTATTCGATAGCTGCACAAAAACAATTCCATTTCGGGTACGACGCATAATCGTTTATGCCCGCGACCCCTAAACCCTAAACCCTCAACCCCTCAACCCTAAACCCCTAGCGGTCATCCGGACTGCGCGCCAAAGACTCTACCTGCTACAGGAGCCAAACTAGCTACCAAGATCCTCAGGGTTTAGGGTTTAGGGTTCAGGGTTTAGGGCTACACCAATAATGCAGAATCACACGGAACAGAACATTGAAAACAATGGAAGCCAAGATCATGCCGGGGCTCTGGGGTATAGGCGCTAGGTAGGTGCATTCCGAGACATTTACACTTTACACTATATATCTTTTAAATAGTAAGTACAAATTACTGCAGGAAAGTATTTTGTTGTAAAAAAAATTGACTCTAGAAACAGAAGAAAGAACCTTAAACACCCTAGAGGAAGCCGCATACATGCCCCCCTCAAACGCCTTGGACTGTTCAAAACGAAGCCTGAAAAAAGAATCAGGCGCCCATAAACCCTTGAAGCCTCACCAAACCCCAACCCCTAAACCGTAAACCCCAACCCTAAACCCTAAACCCCTCAATCCTAAACCCCTAAACCCCTAGACCCCTCAAACCTTAAAGTTGTGAGACGCTACCTCAGGGTGAGCTTGCGATGAGCAGATTCCGGAAAGGTGGATACTGCAAGAACAGCCTGAGGCATGGTGCTCTGAAGGTTCAAGGGGGGGGGGGAGGGGGAGGGCATAGGGTTTAGGGATCAAAGGGTCCATGTAGTTATAAGGGTTTAGGGTTTAGGGTTTCGGTTTGAGGTTTAGGGTTAAGGTTCTACCTGGACCCCAAAAGTATGTAAAATAATGGCCTTTATAGCTATTATTTGGGGTTTAGGGCTATTATTTTGCATACTTTTGGGGGCTTAGGTAGGGATTAAGGTTTATGAAGGGTTTAGGGATTAGGGTTTAGGCGGTTTAGGGTATAGGGATTAGGGTTTAGGGATCAGGGTTTAGGGATAATGGTGAGGGGTTTAGGGCTTACAGGGATTAGGGTGCGGAGGTTAGTGTATAGGGATTAGGGCCGAGGGTTTAGGGATTAGGGTGTGGAGTTTGGATGTTCATTGAACTCATGAACTCCTTATCACTGGGTTGACATCGTACTTGCAACCTCCCTAAACGGCCTTGTATAGGTCAGTCATAAATTGTTCTTAAACCCTCAACCCTGAATGCTGGCCCCCATGCACCTCCAAGTAGGGTTTTGAGGTTTAGAGCTTGGGCTTTAGGATTCAGGGTGTAGGGATTTTAGGGTCTGGATTATTTGTTGCCGGGAGTTTTGGGCTTTTAGGGTGTACGGCTGGTCAAGGGGTGCAAATGCAGCACATAAGCCCTAAGCATTCAAGTAGTCAAGGCCAAGATCGGGAACACATAGAGACGCTAGGGCCCAAAGCAAGATCTATAAAAATCGTCTGTACCATGACCCTTCTAGTACCCCAAAGTGGGGTTATATGAGTTATATGCACCCTAATAGTGGGCAATCAGGCCTAAATGGAGAGTACTTGGAGGGCCGAAAAAGAAGCAATAGTTGTGGAATTGCAGCCCCCAAGGAGAAATTTGCCAACGTATGTCGCGAACTCTTCGAGGCATTTACCAAAATGCGTTTAGGAGCGCCGTTTAGGGTTAGGGTTTCGGCTTTAAAGGCTTAACCCTAAACCCTAAACCCTAGGGCTTCGGCTTTAGGATTGAAGGTTCTCACCTGGGCGCTGGAGTGGGGCATTGGGATGGAGGAGCTCGAGCTCGGTTTAGGGTTGAGGGTTTCAGGGTTTAGGGTTCAGGGCTTTGGGTGTAAGGGTTCAGGGGGTTTAAGGTTTAGGGTTCAGGGCTTTGGGTGTAAGGGTTCCCCCCCCCCCCAAAAAAACGAACGTTAACGCCAGGGCCCATCCAAAGTACCTTTAAAAATATCTGTGTAGGTCCTATTTGGGTGTATCTGGGCTTCATAGATGGCACTTGTGGTGGCTAGGTGAACGGCAGGGGCCAAGATGACTATCAATATCATTTTGAAGTCTTTGAGGTACCCCGCACCATAATCATGCATGAAATCCATGACCACAATGCTGGTAGCTATCTAAGCCGTAAACCCTAAACCCTGAACCCTAAACCCTACGCTGAGACTACCCAAAGTCCTGAACTAAGCCCAGTGACATGTTCAAGGTAGCGATGAGGATAAGACCCACGCAGCCGTAGGCAAAACCTTGCCTGAGACTTGCACACCCTAAGCCTGGGTTTAGGGCGTTTGGAAGGGCCTAAGCCCTGAAATGTAGACCCGTTACTCCCCCCCCAACCTCCGAAGACCTCCTAAGCCTCAAATCCTAAACCCTAGTATAAATATTTTCCAGCTGTTAAAGAGTGGGGGGCAATATCCAAGGTAAAGAGGTTTGGGATGCAGGGCTCTTGGTTGAGGGTGCAGTGATCAGAGACTGGGTCTGAGTGGTGGGTTTTTTTGGGGTGGTTGAAGCAAGTAAGATTCAATACCTTCCTCCAGCTTCCTCCAGTCGACCACTGAATAGGAAGCTGTATGTTGAGGACCGCCCTAAAAATTCCGGGAGAGGGGTAATTAAGTTCAGAAGTCCTAAGCCCTAAAAAACTTGTGCTGGAGTGAAGCTGTGCAGCTGAGGAACGTGTGCGTGGGTAGCGTGTTGGGTGGTTGCACCAAACGTGACTACATACATTGTTGTCACTAACGGGTTACCCAAAAGGAGGACACAATCTCACTCTAGATGGGGGACTATAATATCCTCAAATACAGAACGATACTGATGCGATGCTATCCGGCGAAGATTCGTACTGACAATTGTACCAAGCAAGTGAACCCTGGGCCCTACCTAGAAGCTATGCCTGTCATGATCAGCGCACAATCCTTGCAATCAATGCCCCACAAGGTCCTGGTAGTACGACATATTGTCTCCAAACTTTGTAATCTTGGGCGGGGAGGGGTCTAGAACTATACATTGTACTGGGAAAGCGTTTTCTAAACCCTAAACCCTAAACCCTACTCTAAATCCCAGGCCCTCGGCTTGAAACCTGAAAAGCGATCCGGACCGTTAAAAAAGAAAAAAAAGCGTAGGCATGCAGACCAGGTACTTGTCTGATGTGGCAATGGGTACTACCTCAATGCCAGGAATCATGCGAAGGTGCATGCCGGGCCCAGGTTCTGGTTGGAGGGGGTTTAGGGTCTACCTGGGCCCCCAAAGTAGGTAAAATAATAGCCCAAAACCAACAAAAACAGCCCAGAAGGCAACTATTCTACATACTGTTGGGGCAAAAACCCTAAACCCTAAACCCTAAGGCAGTAGAATAAGGTCTGGGGATTTAGGGCTCAGGGTTTTGGTATCGGGTTGATCTGGCGTCTCAGTTCCAAGCCTACGTTGCCACCCTAACCTTGCTTTAACCATATCTCAGGTGTTCAGGGTTTAGGGTTTAGGGTTTTTTTAACTCTAGTTGCTGAATAAATGATAATTATGAACAACAACCCTGCAGAGGCAACTGCTCATACCCCGTCACGGTCGATAACTGGGATTGTACGAACATGAGATAGATCCCAGTCAAGGTTATATATGACAAGGTCTTGAACCCTAAGCCCTAAATCCTAAGCCCTAAACCTAAACCCTAAGCCCTAAACCCTAAACCCGAAGCATCAAACCCTAAACACTAAATAGCCCTAAGCCCTAGACCGTATAAGCCTTCAGCCCTAAGCCCTAAACCCTGGGCAGGAGGAGCTTGTGGAGCTTTTCGGAGTACCAGGGAGGATTAGACAGGATTGATCAGAGTGGGAATGTTTTAGGGTTTGGCTTTTTAGGGTTTAGGGTTTAAGGGGATCAAGAGGTACGACTTGGGGCTAGCATTAGTAACTACTCACAACTGGGCCGTACTTATAACTGGGGCAACCCCTATGAGGTCATTCAGGGGCTGAAACATAGCGTTACAGAGCCAGTACCTGAACCCCAAAAGTATGTAGAATAATGGCCTTTTGGGCTGTTTTTAATGAGTTAGAGCTATCGTTTTACATACTTTTGGGGTCCAGGTAGAAGCAGTTGCTAGGTTCCACCCACAAGATGCATCAAGACCCTTTCAACAACCTCAATGCAGGGCGTGTGTTGTCGAACAGCCGTGTGACCAAGTAACCCAGGAACGTACGCTTAGGTACCTCGGACTTCTGGGGCATAACAGAGGCTTAGGGTATAGTGGATGCTTCACATGTGCAGTAGGTAGGGTGAGGTACTCCATATGTCCTAAGGGTCCAAGTACCTAATAATCATATACTTACCCAATACCAATACTATAATTCCTATTCCCAAATCCCAAGTACCTAATAATTGGGTACATGGACCCTCTGGGATAAGGCTTTTGGTTTAAGGCTTCAGGACCCTGATGTTACAAACTCCCCCCGCACCCTCCACACCAACTCGACGAGAGCGCATTACAAACAGCTGGTGCCATTTCATGATAGCATGAACCTGAACCCTCGAAGCATGTAGAATGATGGCGCCTTGGGCTATCTTATGGGGTAGGGGCTATTATTTTACCAGCTTTTGGGGTCCAGGAAGTCAGATCATCAATCATCCTAAGTCCCAAAACCTTCCTCCTTCCGTGTGCGAGCTTCTCGGCTTGCACTGTGGAGCAGAGAGTAAGTAGGGTTTGGAGGGTTTAGGGTTAGAGCTCAGGGCCGTTTAGGGTTTAGAACAAGGGGGACTATTTAAGTAGCTTAAACATTGGGATATGTGGGTGATAATATGGTTTTTAATGGTTTTTAAATCTCCTTGCTAAGCCCCCTGACCCTACACAAAAGGTGTCTAAGTACCTACATAATAGGAACTTGAACCCCAAGTTCCTACAAAGGAACCCATTTGGGAGCAAATCATCAATTTGGAGCCCTGGGGCCAACAACCTACACCCACACACAAAACCGCTCACCCACTCTTCAAATTCTGCCAGGAGACGCCGACCCCATGTGAAGAGCAGCCCAGTGCAAGACCACGGGCGCGGGCCTACAGGTGAGGCTTCAGGGCAATAACCCAATGATGGAGAATCAAATGGAAAAGAAAATGGAGCACAAAATGGAGACTGGGTGTACATAGCCTTAAGGGTCCAAGGACTCAAATAACAGTGTGTGGCCCAAATACTCGAATATTAATGGTATTTGGGCTCAAAAGCCCCGTTATTTGGGTCCTTGGACCCTTAGGATAGAGCGTATACGTAGGCATGCTGGAGGGTATCTATTCATGCTCTACATCACAGGCGAGGGCTTCACGCCCAGCCTCTAGAGCTTAGGGTTCAGGGCTTAGAGTCGAGGGCTCAGGGTTCGGGATTCAAAGATTCAGGGATTCCGGCTTTTAGCTAGGGTTATTGTCTTAGCAGGGCTCCAGGTGTACGATCTTGGGATTTACTCAGTTAGGATCCCAGCTACGCTAGAAAAGCAAGGGCTTCCTTCCTCAACTGCCTAGACCCGCTAGGTAGCTATTATTAAGTATGGCCCTAGATTCTTAACCCCAAACCATATGCACCTAGACCCTGCAACTTCCCTCTATTTAGGCCTAAGTAGCTAGTATTAGGGGCCATATAGCTCCCCCAAACCCTAAACCCCTATAAGCCCCAAACCCCTAAACCTTGAACCCGAATTCAGAGTACTACGAAGGTTGTGGGAGAGATGCCGGATTTCCTGCATCCTCGGCTTATTTTCTCAGAACAGGTAACCCACTCCCCACCAGCTGTTGTCAAATATGCCCGCCAATACTTCGGGCCTCTTATAAGGAATCTTGATGATTAGGGCGGGTACGGGGCTCTGTGGTACAGAACCCTAATCTAGAAGCCCCAAACCCTAAGCGCTGAGCCCTTTCTCTTCAACACCATCGCCTTGCGCAGATTCAGCGCTTTGAACATCGTTGGCCCCAGCATGACGCCCAGGACACCTTCGCACAATTACCGTGTGCTTTGGAAGGTTGTTTCAGGAACCCCCCATATACCTCATATTCTATCGACTTAAGGGGTCTATAAACCCTAAACCCCTAATCCCTAAACCGAAAACCCTAAACTCTAAATCCCTAAACCCCAAAGCCTAAACCCCAAAGCCCAAACCCTAAACCCTAAGCCCAAACCCTCAACCCTCAGAGTAACTTTTTGCATGTAAGGTCTAAAGGTTCAATTTATGGCTCTTGGGTAAGATTGACTCTGAGTCTCACTAACCCAGGCCCGTGAATAATAAACCCCCTCCCCTTAATAGGGATAAGGGATTAGGATTTAGGGCCTAGGGTTTAGGGATTAGGGTTCAGGGGTTTTGGTCTAGGTTTTAAGGTTTAGGACTAATAAACCCCCTTGCCTTCATAGGGATTATCCTGAAGATCCTAATAATATTCAGGCCCGTAAAAGGAGGGGGTTAGCAATCAGGGCATGCTGAGCGCCGTCAAAAGCTGCATGACCAATCTGAATCCCAAACCCTAGACCCTAAACCCTGAAACCTTCCTCTCGCTTGCAAGGAATGATGGCATGTATGCCTATAGAAGTACCTGTAAGGTTATATTGGGGCAATATTGGGATAGTGGAAAATAAAATGGAAACACTGTAGCATTTAAGTTTAGGCGTTAGAGCCTATATATAATTCGCAGTCAGCCACGTATCTATGCCGCCTATGCCCGCGGGACGAGTACCGTCTGTTTCAAACCAACCGCAGGCACGAAACCAGCCAGGCACATCAAGGTAGTGTTTGAGGTAATTACCACCTGGGGCGTCCTTAAATGCGGGGTAGAGGGACTCCCAAGAAGGGGTACCATTTCTTGCAAACCTTCATGCTTCAAACAGTCGAGAAACATTACCACATACATATATACATGTGCATGTATGTATGTATATATATATAAATGAACATATATGTATATATATATATATGTGTGTATCGCTTCCTGTTGCTGTATATTCCGGCCCTTAAGGCCACGCCACGGCTCCAAAACCCCAAACCACAAGCCTGAGATGCGATCCCCAATCCACTACCTCGCACCCCCTAAACCCCAAATCCTCAACTCCTACCTAAACCCCAAAAATATGTAAAATAATAGCCCTAAACCCAAAATAATAGCCATAACGGCCATTATTTTACATACTTTTGGGGTCCAGGTTAACCCTTAAACATAATAAACCTTAAACCCTAAACCCCAAGCCACAAGGCGCAGAAACCTACAGGCACCCGCCTGAGAAGGTTGTCATGGCCACAGCTATGGGCGGCGGCGCGCCGAGGATGCTGGCCATGCCCATGGCAATCCTTTAATGCAGTTTAGGTTTAGTTTTTGTTTGCAGGTGTAGGGTTTAGGTTGTAGGGTTTAGGACTTAGGGCTTAAGGTTTAGGATCTATAGTTTGTAATTCTTTCGAAAGTGGGGTCTCAAATGAAGAATACAATGAACCTTAAATGGAAACTGGGTTTATAGGGAAGTAGGGTGCAAGTTTTAAAGCTTGCTAGGAGGGTAGGGGGACGTACTACATAGGTTGATAATGGGCATTACGGGAGGTAGTGCATGGCTTCCTGGGGGGTATTAACCAGTTTAGGAAAAAGGGTCGAGGGCTGAAATGAAGGTTCACGGGAGTTAGTACTGATGAATGAGGTTATAACCCTGCCTATAATTCAGGGTAACCAGCAAGAGACCAGCTTTTGGAAACCCCCCTGTACTAGGTAAGAATATATATGTGTATATATATATGTGTGTGTATGTACGTTTAAACCCTTAAGCTTAAACTCCTTACCCTAACCGTATGGCGGTACATGCTTCGAGGATCGCCCAAGCCTAAACACCGAATCCTAATCCGAACTTTAAGGAGCGGCATGGGCCCTTCAAAGTATGGATCCCATCATCCCTCTACTTACCTGTCTGTATATGCTTAGACCTTCCAACTACCCTCCATTTAGGCCTGATTGCCTCCTATTAGGGGGCATATAAACCCAATTTAGTACCAGAAGGGTCATGGCATATTTGTATATTCACATGTATACGTCTTATGGGGACCCCAGGAATTGGGCCCACAAAACCACCAAGACCCAACCCAAACACCAGCCTCCCGACTGCTGATGAACCGAATCCTGCATAACTGTACTGAAGCCCTAAACCCCAAACCCTAAAACCCTAAACCCTAAGCCCTAAAACCCTAAACCCTAAAACCCTAAACCCTAAGCCCTAAAACCCTAAGCCCTAAAACTAAA
The DNA here is from genome assembly GCA_905231905.1 of Symbiodinium pilosum. NCBI lineage: Eukaryota > Dinophyceae > Suessiales > Symbiodiniaceae > Symbiodinium > Symbiodinium pilosum. The sequence continues at coordinate 47,730 of CAJNIZ010033112.1, read as the reverse complement.
ACCCTAAACCCTAAAACCCTAAAACCATAAACCCTAGGAATGATGCTAGTATGGTAGACCCAAATCATGCAGCATAGTCCATCAGCAACCCAGGATCCTAAGTACCCCTTTGCTGTAAAGTAAGGGTTTAGGGCTAGGTGCCAATCATATGGTTTGGGATAATGTCCCCAATGCACAGCAGGTAACAAAATTGCCCAAAATCCTAGAACATAGCCCAAAACGCCATTATTTTACATACTTTTGGGGTTCAGCAAGTACTTAGGACCCGTTGGGCAACAGTATCAATGCAACGCGAAGCTCGGAGACAGAGCGCATCGCGCTGACGTTGAGAGGGCGAAGGTGTGCGGCAAGCCTCCAACGCACGAATTTTTGTCATGGGTTCAACTAGTACCCCCTCTATACTACCCCGCCAGGTTCCCCCTTAATTATCCTTAGTTAGGCTTAACTATGCCCAAATAACTTTAATTAAGAGGGGAACCTTGGGGTTGGGTAGTATAGAGGGCCCTCCAGTTGGAAAGTCTGAACCCTAAATCTCTAAATCCTTCACCGTAAACCTCTAAACCGTAAACCCTAAACCCAAAATCCTAAACCCATGTTGAGGAAATCTTTACGGCTTAGTGGCTGGGGGCTCATGGCTTTTACTCGGGGGGGTTAGGGTCCAGGGTAGAGGGTTCAGGACTTGAGGTGGAGGATCTAAGGTGTGGAGCTCGGCTGAGAAAGTAAGGGTGGTTGGGCAGAGGTGCTTTGTCTACCCAAAAGGGTCCAAGTACCCAAGAATTAGGTCCCTTTAAAGGGGATTTAGGGTTTAGGGTTTAGGGACCCAAACCCTAAGGCTCTAAGGACTCATAATATAAGGTTTTTGGGCCCAAAGACCATACTATAACAGGCTTCTGGGCTATTTTGAGCCTTAGGGAAAGGGTCCAAGTACCCAATAATTAGGTACTTGGGTTTAATGTAATAGTAACTAAAAGGTAGATTTTGGGTAGGTATACGATTACTAGGTACTTGGACCCTCGGGGATATGTCTACATCAGAGAAACGCTCTAGATCAGCATGTCTTTTGGGTTCCTCTGCGTGTTATAGCAAAGTATTTGGTAATTCCCCAAAACAGAGGGCCCCAGTATAGACCCTAAAATACTATAGTCCTTTGTATACAAACCCCGCAGAGGTACACCTAATTTTGGGAACCCCCCCCCCTCACTCCCAATTTATGGCCCGACATTTCCGGTCTAATTCTTTTAAGCTCTTGACGATCCAGGCCGGAAAACAAGAGTCGAGACAGAGGACACCTACGTACCTGGCGAATATCCAGAATCTCGCCCCGAATGGAACTCACGGCTCAGGACTCGTTACGCTAGGGCATGAAACAGGTCCAAGTACCTAATAATCACGTACTTGCCTAAAATCTGTACTACAAATGCTACTACCAAAAAACCAAAATCCAAAGTACCAAATTATTGGGTACACGGACCTTAAACCCTAAACCCTAAACCCTACATATCCCTATATCCCCCTACATATCCCATTTAAAGGGGACCTAATTATTGGGTACATGGACCCTCAGGGCAGGGGGAATTCTCAAAAAAAGGAAGGCTCCTCTGTGGAGGCCCTTGTAGTGTGGATCCTTCAGCTTTGCAGACGCTGGTGCGACACTAAACTTTTAGGGTGTTGGGGGGTTTTGGGTTTTGGGTTTAGGGCTTAGGGTTTAGGATGTAGGGTTTAGGGCAAAGCTCTGCAATCCCGAAAATCCAAAAAACAACAAGCCAAAAACAACAAACCACCCACACGCTGTCCAAGCTGCGGAAAAGGTGAGATAGTATAGGAGCCGTGCCTCAGAAAACGGAGGCAATGTGGTTTACCCTAAGGCTCTAAGGACTCATAATATCAGGTTTTTGGGCCCAAAGACCGTACTATAACAGGCTTTTGGGCTATTTTGAGCCTTAGGGTTCGGGTTTAGGGATTTGCAAAATTCAATGTTTCCTTGAATCTTCCCAAAGCACCCCCAGATTTCTGGAAATCCCAAGTTGCGCAAGCTGTGCCACTGCTTCTTGACAGCGTTATTTAACTTCTGGCTGCTGCAGATGCAATAACTGTGGGTTCCTGTATATACTACCTTGCTCCATACCACCCTTGCAAAGAGTCCCCCTAATAAAAGCGGGACTAAGTGGAAACCTTGCGGAAGCCCTAAAGCATACACAATTCACCTTGTGAGGGACAGCTTGACAATCGGCATGGTACACTTTATACCAGCCCTTTCCCCAAAGATCACGAAAAGACATCACCCAAAGGTCGTGATATGGGGGGACAGTTAGTGAAATGGAAATGAAAATGGAAAAGACCAAATTATATGTCAAGAGGTTAGGGTTTGCGGATAAGAAAGAACCCTTCCAGCCCCCAATGTTAGTAAATTTTATAAGCTCTTCACCCTAAACCCTCAACCGCGTGTAGACCACAGTGGACACAATGGGAAGCTCTGATGTTAGGGAGCGGCGGGATATTAATACTTGCGGGAAAGGATTACTGAAAACCCTGCATGGGGTAATAATGGCAGTGTGACCCCCCACTCCCATGGTGGGTGGCCTAGTCCAGCCTCAGTTCACCCCTTGACCAGAGACTCCATCGCCCCCCCCCGCCCCCAAATCCCCCTACCGCATGTTGCCCGCCTTTTTGCATGAGCGCGAAAAAATGCACTTGGAAACTTACAGTTTCCGACCCTGGAACGCAGCCCAGGCCGGTTCTACAGTTGCGGCGCTCGAAGCTTGAGCTCCCTCCCTTAAGGCTCCTCCATGAAGGCTGGAACAGGCATGCAACAAACACGTCTGAAGTGAGGCTTGCCTCCGGTACTCCCTCGACCCTAAACCCCACCTGTCCACTACATGCCATGACCTATTCGTGTGCTCCGCGCCCCGCCAGCTGAGGCGGGCGCGCGAAAGCGTTCATAATTAAGTTCCCTAACAGCAACCCAGTTTAGGGTTTGGGGCCTAGGTTTTCTTTAGATCAACCCCACTTGTCCAGGGAAGCATTCTACAAACCGCCACCGCTAGCGGCCAATAATGGTCCCAGGAGCCGGTGTCCCTGAACGTGGTGTTCCCTTAGATGGGGTTTGTCCCCATGAATACGAGGCAAAATATTGAAGCCGGTGTTTTGGGGACGTGGTATAGCATAATGCAGCCCCCAATGCGTCTAGGGCACCCCACCACGGGGGCATAATTCCAACAAAAGTAGCAAGCCCCCCGTGAAAAATGCAAATCTGTCAACAACACTTCCTGGTGTGTAGGGTGATATATGAGCTTCTTCTGGGCCTCATTGAGGGATACTTATAACTACATGCCGCGCAAACTCCAGAATCAGCCTGGACGAATCCCTGCACCACCCGAAGTGGCAAATGGTTCCTCCATCAACACGCCCTCATCCTCCCCTGAACCCTGAACCCTAAACCCTAAACCCCAAACCCTAAACCCTAACCTGCAAAAGCATGTGCCCTCGACCCTCCCACCTACACGTGCTGTCTCGAAAAGGAAGAACCTTTCGGAGCCTGGGGTATCCCTGAAGGTCCAAGTACCCAATAATCATATACTTACCCAAAACCTGTACTACAATTACTAGTACCAAAATCTCAAATACCAAATTATTGGGCACTTGGACCTTTATACATCCCTATGCATCCCTACACATCCCTATATTTAGGGACATAGCTATGGGGTACTTGCAACATCTGGGTATTTTAGGGGTAAACGGCCAGGGGTTCCGCCAAACCCTAGACCCCTAAATCCCCAACCTTAAATCCTAAACCCTAAACCCCGAAACCCCTAAATCCCAAAACCCTAATCCTAAGGCTCAAAAATACCCCAAAAGCCTTGTATAGCACGGCCTTTGGGCCCGAAAGCCTTATACTTGGAGTCCTTAGAGCCTTAGGGGTAAACCTTACATCCTGAACCCTTAACCCTAAATCCCAAAACCTTAAACCCTAAATCCCAAAACCCTAAAACCCTAAATCCCATAACCCCAAAACCCTAAATCCCAAAACCCGAAACCCTAAATCCTTAAATCCCTAAATCCCAAAATCCCAAAACCCTAAATCCCTAAACCCTTAAATCCTGTCTGGCGTTAGGCTCCCTGCCGATGGTCAACAGCGAAGAGAAGACGGAAGTGACGAGGATGGGTCCCAGATCCTGCACGTTTGGGACCCTAAGGGTCCAAGGACTCAAATAATAGGGTCCCTCTAAAGGGGTTCTAGGGGGATATATAGGGGATATATGGGGATGATTATAAGGGTCCAAGGACTCAAATAATAGGGTTTTAGGGCCCAAATACTATAATATTAGTGGTACTTGGGCCCTAAAACCCTATTATTTAGGTCCCAGATCGTGCACCACTATGGGCTATTAGGCCTTAAGGGTACCTTAATCTACCCTTAATAGGGTCCCAATAGGGAACCTTAGGGTCCCAGATCCTGCCAGGGTTTAGGGTTTAGGGTTTAGGTTTTAGGGGTTTGGGGCGTTTAGGGGTTTGGGGGTTTGGGGGGTTTGGGGGGCTTTGGGGGGTTTAGGGGTTTAGGGTCTCAGATCTTGCACTTACTTCGGCATGAGGATTGTTAGTCTTAGGTTCCCAGATCCTGCGCTCAGTCCCAGATCCTGCCGTTTCTTTGGTACAGGGATTATAGGGCTTAGGGTCCCAAATCCTGCGCTTACTTCGGGTTTAAGGTTTAGAGCTTTGCCCCCCCCCCCCCATCCTTCACTTACTGTGGCCTGCAAGGTCTATTGGGGTCTCTAATGATTAGCGTTTAACCCCTAAACCCGAAACCCTGAAAACTAAACCCTACCCTAAACCAAACCCTGAACCCTGAACCCTAAACCCTAAACGCCTAAACTGCTAAACCCTAAACCCTAAACCCCTAAATTGGGTTTATAGGGATTCTAGTGACTAGGGCTCAGGGTTTGACGGTTCACTTGGCTTAGCAACGAATCGCAACTGGCATACGACCACACGACCTATCTCTAGGGTGATATATAGGGGATATATGGGGACTATATAAGGGTCCAAGAACCAAAATAATGGGGTTTAGGGCCCAAGCACTATAATATTAATGGTATTTGGGCCCTAAAACCCTATTATTTGGGTCCTTGAACCCTTAGGGCTATATTTGGAGTGACCCCTTCTGAGGCCATAAACGGGCTTCACGCGACCGGTCAAAAGACAGCTGTGCATGATCATTGAATCAAGCTCAGGCTTCGGGTATTGTCAGGCTTCGACAATGGAGTTTCTGGGAGTCCGTTGTTGCATGTACACTTCTGAAAGGATACTAGGATGATTTTGAGAATTCTGGCTTCTACGTGATTCTCGTTTTGAGGGTTGTGCCCTGTGCTTCCTGCAAACCTCAGGGATGTGGATTCAAGGCTCAGGGTCAGAGGTGCTGGCGTTTGGTTTAGTAAACCCTGAACCCTAAAGGGTCCACGCCTTTGGATTTCGTAAGGCCTAAACCCCTCAAATCCTAAACGCTACTTTCCATTTTCTTTTCCATTATCCCTATATTCCTTACAACCTTAAACCCTAAATCCTAAGTCCTACAATCCCTCATGGCTTTCGGCTTAGTAGGCCTTAGGTTGATACTAGGGTTTAGGGTTTAGCTCTCTTCAACGCTGGCTTGCTCAGTGGATGGCTACCTCGAGCGCTGCAAGAGCTGCGTTGGGCACCCCGTTTCATGGCTACATTGGCGATGGCCTTCTTTGACATGCCCTTCTTGGGCCTTCTCGCGGTGTCATATCCAGCTTGCCCACCCGAGGAGGCGAGGAGGCCAGGACCTGCAAGTTAGACGGAACCTTCGGGTTCTGCAACACCAGCGCTGGGCGCAAAAAAAAGCATAAGCCCGGCTCGCGGGACATGGCGGACCCTATCGCATCGTCATTGTTCATTCCAGCAGCCATCTGCTCCAGGATCTGTTCCAGGAAGGGCGCGCTTCTGGGAGTGTGGCGCCACAGAGTGGCGTGAGACTGCATGACGTAGCCAGCGTTGGACACGCCAGCTATAGCAGTGCGTGCGTTCCTGCCGCCTTGACCGAACACTGGCGAGCCACCTAACAGGAGGGCCACCCATTCTGGGTGAGGTTTAGGGATGGATTTGGGGCTCAAGGTTTCCTCCTTTGGCCAAGTTCAGGATCTATCCCTAAACGATAAGCCGTAAACCCCAGACCCTAAATAGCTGAGGCTTTGCAAGTCCAAGTTCTTATCACAGGTCGTGAACGAAGAAAACTTGAATAACGGGCTTTTGCGCTTTAGGGCTTAGGGTTCAGGGTTTTAGGGTAATGGGTGCTCTCCCTAAACCTGAACCGGCACTTACGGGAGCCCATGGGGCTTCACCCATGAAATGCGTTTTACCTGAATGTTGGTGGGAATCAGCAAAATGTTTACAACGGACGTAGATGCATAATCCATACCCGCGGAAACCCCTGTAGGCGCGGTTTAGGGTTTAGTGTTTGGGGATATAGCGCAGCTGTAAGTCGTTACCTTAAACCCTAAACCCTCTCCAGGTAACTACGACATGCTCTTGTGTCGCACTCCTAAACCCTTAGCCCTCCTAAACGGTTTGGGCTTGACAGTTCTCTAGCGATACTACGGGGGGCCAAAATGGAAAATCTCACGGAAAAGAAATGAAAATGGACAACGAAGTGAAACATGGGCTTCTGCAGGGTTACCATAACAGAATGTAGAAGCTAGCCTTGAATGATGACCAATACCCTAAACCCTAAACCGCTTTTTGAGGTCAGTGTGAGGTGCCGCATACCGTAACTATACAAAGAATCTAAAACCATGGTGCCGGTAATCCTTTCCCCTAAGGGTCCAAGGACCCAAATAATATGGCTCCAGGGCCCAAATACTACAATCTAAGTGGTATTTGGGCTCTGAAACCCTAGTATTTGGGTCCTCGGACGCTTAGGGTTCAGCCCCCATAGTACGCGTTTGTGCAGTCTGTGCGTGTGTGTGCGTACAATGTCTGCAGTGAGAATTGCCATGTTGCGAGCCTACCTGTTTTACCCTAGGGCTCCCAGTGACCTAAATGGTAGGTTACTGGGCTATGTAACTATAGGGTATATAGAACCCAGAACCCATGATTTAGGTAACTGGAGCCCTAGGGTTATGGAAGTAGGCTTACAAGTTCTTTGGAGGGAATAAGGGGTTCTACTATAGAATAATGATACCATTATAGGCGCAGATATGGGGATTATATTCCCTGTTTATATGCAGACTTGGTTCTTAGTAGGGAGTAGCGAAGAATGATTATGCAGGAGGTATATAGGGCAAGATCTACATCCACGCGCTTTTCCGTTTTTCCTTCATCGGATTCTCTAGAAGTTGCAGAGATGACGTCTTGGACCGAAGTTAACTTCGCCACTTGGACCGAAGTTAACTTAGTTGGGTTAGGGTTTAGGGTTTGTGGATGAACCCTTCATGAAGCATATTCTGCAAAAATCCCCACTTCCCGTCCAAGGCCTTCCGAATGAGTGTCCGGTTCTCAAAGAGAAGCAAGCCTAGAGACCTGAAAAGGGCTCAAGATTTCAGTCCTGGGGTCGGGGTTTAGGGAAGATCTTAAGCCTTGGGCTGTAAGATTTGGGGTTTGGGCTTTCGGGTCTGGGGTTTAGGATGTGGGATTTAGGGTTCTGAGCTTACTTCGGATCAAGAGTTCAAGGCCCTAAGCCCTAAACCCTAAACTAAGGTTTGGGTGTAGGGTTCAATCGTAGCAGCAACCTGAGCACAGCTGCAGCTGACATTTACCACCTGGTAGGTATTAGGAATGTAGGATATTTTGGAGTAAGCCTTACTAAGGGTGTAGAGTTCAGGGACAAGGTTTAGGGGGTTCAAGGGGATTCAGGGGGCTTAGTCCCTAAACCCTAAACCCTAAGAAGGGTTCAAAGCTGTCTTTGGGGGCGCATTTGGAGGCTCCAGAGTAATTCAGGGA
>CAJNIZ010033112.1:27277-34777 GCA_905231905.1 Symbiodinium pilosum | reverse complement strand
TGCACTTTTGGCGGCAGCCGCTTGCCTAGCGTGAAGCCCGCCAGCGCTGCGCACATCTGGGTTGGGATTCTGCTTCATTTAAGGAAGTGGGTACAAGGCTTAAATGGAGCCGCTGGGACTATGCAAGGGATATGTAAGGCTTTGATGGAAGTAACTACCCACCCGAAACTTCCTTAGATTCAGGGCTCTTGGCGGGAGGAGAGAACTTGGTCTGTCTACTTACAGGTCCTGAAGGGCCATAGGATAACCTCAACCCTGCCAACTAACCAATACTTACCAAGTTCCCCTGACCCTGCAAGTAAGGCGCAGGTGCAGCCTCCCAGGGTCTTGGTTCTCGGGCTTGTCAGCTTCAAAAGGTATGTGTTTTGGGCCTAGAGCCTTTCAAGAGCTGCAAGCTTTGCCTAGAATAACCTGTCTGTTCTTTCAGAAACTTAGGGTCCAAGGACCTAAATAATAGGGTTTTAGGGCCCAAATACCATTAATATTATAGTATCTGGGCCCTTAAACCCTATTATTTGGGTCCTAGGACCCTTAGGGAAAGGTCCGGTACCGGTCCCCAATAAGGTCTTTCACAGGGTCAAAGGAACCTCTTCTTGTAAGGCTGCACAAAGAAACCGAGCTCGAGCCACTGCTAATCGGGGTTAGAGCTTAGGGGTTTAGAGCTTAGGGTTTTAGAGCTTAGGGTTTTGAGCTTAGGGTTTTAGAGTTGGGTTAGCTGCTAAGCCTTCTGCGCTTTTATAGGCAAGGAGGCACTATTTGGAGGATCAGCGGGACTTAGCACGTAGATTAATAATGCCCATAAGCCATATAACTTATAATAAGCCCAGTTACCCCTAGTATTAATCTACCAATCCCCCTAACCTTCCTAGTAGCAGTGCATGATTCAGTGCTTGAACTAGGGCCACGCTTTTGACCTCAGCTTAATCCTCAAGCAGGCCAACCCTAAACCGAAAACCCTAAACTCAGGGAGTTTTCCTTTTTACCCGTAGGGTTTGTACCCTTGGGCTTGGGTCCCTAAACCGTGGAACATGATCCTTAATAACGGTAATTGGGACCGAAAATTGAGGGTTACAAACCTTAAGGGTACAAACTTAAAGTCTTTGATAAACCCACAAACCCTAAACACGTACCACTTTGTGGTTCCAGGCCCAGTTCTAGGAATAGCGGGGTCCACCATTCCGAACTTGTAGGTTCCTAAACCCTAAACCCTATGGGGCTCATATAAGAAGTTCAAGGCCCGGTTCCATGTACCCAATAATTAGGTCCCCTTTAAATAGGATATATAGGGGGATATAGGGATATATAGGGTTTAGGGTTTAGAGTTTAGGGCTTGGGATTTAGAACAACAACCCATCATCTGAGCTACAGTCTTTATTTCCCAGAGAATTAATGGACGTAGGTTCCTTAGTAGGGGGTATATTAGGTAGTGTACTAAACTATAAGAAGGACCCTTATGTCCACCCCGCAAGGTCCCTTGGTAACGCTAAAAGACCCAGGGATACAAAAGGAATTGTGTACGGACCGCGATCACGGGGCTTCAGGTCGCACATACCATTCTGAGGAAGGCATTTGGGCCCCAAAGCCCAATTATTTGCCCTTAGGGACAGATAAAACATGGGATACGTTGAACTTCGAGGGTCAGAGAAGGGAAAACGACCCCTAAACCCTAAACACCTAAACCCTGATGAAACCATGTCCCAGCATTCTTTGACAAACCGAATTGGGCGTCTCTCAAAAAGGGCTACCCTTACAAACCCCTACTTAGAGGTTCATGGGACTTAGTAACTACTTATCACTGGGTGCATACCCCTTATGATTGCGTTACCGCTAGAAGGTCATTTAGCGAGATCATGAGTAGGCTTGCAGTTATAAGTAGTTACTAAGCCTCATACACCTCCAAGTAGGGACTTACAGGGATTAAACAAGGCGATGGAAGGGATCCATTTGCGCCTATCTAGGGACTGTTGGTACTCAGGTAATCTGACAGTTCAGTTCATGTAGCAGACACTTATCAACCCTACACTCTAAAAACGCCCTTTGAAAACCCTGGACCCTACACTCAGCCCTAAAGAAGTTGAACTGCCCGGACCGCAGTTGCAACCTGAACCCGGAAACTCAAGCCTTACGGTTTAGGAAAGCCTCAACCCCGAACCCTAAATATCCTGAATCCTGGACTCCAAGTACCCTGAACCTTACACCTTCAGATCCCCTGTAGGCAAGTCACCATGAAGATAGTGGTATCCAGTCCTGCACGCTCTTCTGAAAGTTTCAGGGACCGTATTTGTTTTGTGTTTTTGTTTATACATTTTTTTTTTTTGTTTCCGGGTTTTGGGTTTAGGTTTGTTGGGGCTCATGGTGTTGGTGTGGCGAGGGGGGGCCAGCAGAAGGTGCGAAGCGATGCTAATCCCACCCCAAAACGGTCACACACGTATGCAATCTGGGTTGCTGTTAAGGAACTTAAGTTAAGTTACTAAATTGGGGAAACCCTATTATTTACAATATATACCCATTATGGTAACTTAATTTAAGTTCCTTAACAGCAACCCAGCAATTGCAACATGTGGGGGAATGTTTACCTAGAGCTCCCAAAGAGCCAGAAGGGTAGGCTGACAAAATGGTTTTGGGACTACATCCCATGTTGAATTGCATCTTCCTTTTAGTAAAGCCCATCCAGTAGTAAATATTACACATGCATTATGGTACACTACATTGGCAACATTGATAGCGGGGGGGTTATCTCAGGGGAGGGAAGCCCTAAACCCTACACCCTCACCCTAACGGGTTGCTTGATGAGTATCTCGGAGGTCTCGGTAGGGTCTAGGGCCCCTCTGCAAAGGCTCTGAGACCTAGCCTGGTTTTAGGGTTTAGGTTTTAAGGTGTAGGGGCGAATCCCCTCCCCCTATAGTCATATCCCCCCCCACATTCCCTAGTTAAACATGATTAGGTGTAATTTCCATTACCTGGAGTATGGGAGAGATTTTTACTGGGGGGGGGGGCGATTACCGTAAACCCCAAACCCTAAACCAACCTAGAGGGTCCAAGGACCTAAATAATAGGGTTTTAGGGCCGAAATACTATACTGTTAATGGTATTTGGGCTCTAAAACCCTATTATTTGGGTCCTTGGGCCCTTATAATAGTCCCCCTACATCCCCTATATATCCCCCTAGAACCCCTTTAAAGGGACCCCATTATTTGGGTCCTTGGACCCTTAAACCAAGTGCTCCCAAACAAGAATCCTTGGGAGGGCGCCCATAGAACCCTCGGTATTGCCCCCATCAAGAGGTAGGCCCCTACGTATGGTAGTTGCCCTGAAATAGGGGGACCGCAATATAGACCCCAATATACTGCCACCTGAAAAAGGTACCTCTAATTTTGGGAAGGCTCCTACATATGAGCTACAGTCTAAACTCCGAGTATCCCCCTTGTTAACACATATAATAATCCCCTATGTAACCTTCCGTTAAGGAAATGTACCTCATATCTCAAAGACGCCCTTCATTTCGAGAAGCCCATCCCGTTATGGCTAGACCTGAATGCCAAATTCCGCGGACCCCTAAACCCCTTACCCCTAAACTTTAACCCCTTAACCCCAACACCCCCAAACGCAAGGAGTCGGGGTTGTGACCCGCCTTCTCTCGGCCCGCTCTTTCAGTCTTACTAGTTGTGCAGAATAACGCTTTTGGCTGAACTGAAGGTTGAGGTGCTCTGGGTTTGAGAGGTTTACCATTCTGAGTGAGTTTAGGCTTTAGGGTTTGAGTTCAGGGTTTACTGTCTATAGGGTTGAAAGGGTTTAGGATTGAAAGTGTTTAAGGTTTCGAGGGTCTACGCTTTCCTGTGTTGTGAAATCACGGCTCCGGCACCCTACCCCAACTTTTTAATATCACTCCCTTTTGCATGGGAGGTGACTCAGCGCTCCTTTCAGAAAGCCGAAATTTGCCGCCACGGCAGCAAAAAACATCAATACCTTGCAGGCTTCACGGTACGTTTAAATGGGTTAAAAACCAATCCAAGGTCTAGAGTGCAGGGCTTAGGGTTTAGGGACATTCATCAGCAGCCTTCAGGAACCCTTTTTGCACGCTCAACGAAAAACAGAAATCAAACCGAAGACAGTAAACTAAACACTAAACTTTTCAGGGGTTCCCTTACTAGACCCCCCCTGGCTACCCCTTAATTAACCTTAATACATACCCTCAATTAAGGGGGAACCTAGTCAGGGCTAGTATAGAGGATCCATGACCTTCAACCCTGAAACCTAGATTTACATGCCAGTACATGCCAGAAGCTATACCTCATACCCACCCTAAACTTAAACCCTAAACCCACAAATCCCTGCATTGGACATATTCTTTTAGAACTTCAAAGGACTCCGAAAACAACCGCTGTTTAGGGTGTAAGGGTTTAGAGTTTAGGGGAGTGGCGCCGAAAACTCCAAATGCAAGTGATTTTTCCTGGGCCCTGACTTCTAGAAATAATACCCGCTTTGGCTACTCGGAGGGTTCAAGTTTCGAGGCACATGCCAAACCTTTAAACCTAAACCCTTGAACTTTAAACCCCTAAACCCTGAACCCCAAAGCCCCCCCTAAACCCTGAAGCCCCAATGACCCCAAAACCCTAAGCCCTACTCGTTCTGCCCAAGGGCCACGAAACGAACATAGGGAAAACGCACAGATATCGGAGCTGCGGTCTCCGACTCATGTAGATCTTCTTTTTCTTTCCTGACCCAGATGGTCTAAGTGGCTTTAGAGTTCAGGCTGCGGGTTTAGGATTTAGGACCCAGAGGGTCCAAGTACCCAATACAATACTTAGGTACTTGGGACTTGGGTAATAGTAATTATAGCATTGGTTTTGGGGGAAGTATATGACTATTCCCTTAGGGTGACATCTGGATGTAGGCGGTTTAGTGTTTAGGGTTTAGGGCTTAGGGCGGTTTTGGGTTTGGGGTGTGGGTTTTTAGGGGATATGGCGTGAAATGTGGATCGCAGCATTTGGGCTCTATATTGGGGTCTTCCTATTGATGGAGAAAACCCCAATCTGGAAAGAGATTTGGGTAACCCGAATTCGCAAAACAAGGGCCGCATGATTATATAACATATGACCCTTATATTTCCAGATTCTAATGAATGGGGTAACTAATATGCCTAACCCTATAACCCTAAACTCTAAATCGTAAATGGTTGGGGTTTTGCGCTGAAGCTTGAAGAGGTGCTTAAGGTTCCAGAAGGGTACCTAGAGGCTCATCTGACCTAGTGACCACTTACATCTTATTTCCGTGTTGTAGCCCTTTAGGGTTTAGGGTTTTGAGGTTTTTGGGTAACTCCTATATGGCCATTCAAGGGATTATGAACAAGGATTAAAAAGGCTCTATGCGCAATCAAAGTACTTCCTTAATCACATGAACCTCCAATTAGCTCCTAGGCACCTCGGGGTCTGTGGGGCATAGGGATCACGAAGGGACTCATGCGGAAATACTCATGACAGGGCTCCAAAGACCATACCGAGTTGCTTTTGGGGTCTAAACTCTGTGCCCTTAACCTAAAGCCCTGAACCCTAAATCCTCAGCCCTGAATCGGAACCCTACACCTTAAACCCAAAACCGAAAACCCTAAAAAGCCCCCAAAACCTAGGCCCAGTGGCGGAGGTTCCGGTTCGAGCTGCGGTTCTGGAAACACGCCTTGAACTAGGCCATGGGTCCCTACTACTTTGAAGGTTTTAAGGTTTAGGGCTGAGGGTTGAGGATTCAGGATTTTGGGCGCAAAGGTTGTGAAGGTTTTAAGGTTTAGGGCTTAGGGTTCAGGATTCAGGATTTTGGGCGCAAAGGTTGTGAATATGCAATGGGTGATTATAACACCCACCCAACCCAGAGGTACCCGCGCAGCGCTTAAGGAGCTAATAAGGACTATATGAGGCATAATCACCGCTAGCAGGATTCCAAATCTCTCATGGAGATTATTAAGAGTTCCTGTAGGCCTATAAGGAAACCATATTGGACATCTGTTTAATAGGGAACACACCGCATATGATTTAATGATGTTTAAGCATTCTGACATTAGAACTACTAAGCTACACAAGGGTCAAAGGTTTAGGGTTTAGGGTTCAATCTAAAGCATATAATCGGAACACGCTCCCGGTACCTGAAAAAGCAATAGTGAGCTGTAGTCTAAACTCCTGGTATCCGCTTAAAATGCCCTATACCACTCCCCTATATAGACTCCTCTATATAATCTCATTTAAAGTCCATACACTAAAGCCTAAACCCTAAGCCCTAAATGATGATCCCTGCACCCCCCTTTTTAAGAGTTTAGACTATTGCTCATTGGGGTTCTTGAACCACCAGGGTCCGCTTCAAGCATGAGTTTGCCAGCAAACCTTCTTGTTTTTCGCGAGTACCGGCAACCCCTGAAGAACCCCAACATGTTTCTCGGGCCCCTCATAGGCACCCGCTTCGTGGAATCCCAAGTGAAAAGCAGGTTACCATGCAATTGCCCTAACATCGAAGGTAAGCCCCGAGCCCCAAACCTCAAACCTTGAACCCCAAATCCTAAACCCTCACAATCCCTGAGCCTCCAATCCCAAGCACAGTCAAGTAATTAGAATAATGGAAGGAGCACCCAGTGGGACATGCAACGTCAACTGAGCATGTACAACTGTTTATAGGGATTGAAGGTAGGAACCTGGTGAAATCGTGCCTCAAACTTACTGCAGACCCACGGAAGATGGAGAAGGAATCCCTGAATCCCCTCAAAGTTCCAATAACCTTTAGACTTCAAGGGCCTTGATTGGGGTGTTATAGGACTTACGGTCTAGGGCTCTTTAAACCCTGCACCCTACGTCGACCATCGACAAGAATGCGAATTACCTTGCCAGCTGCTGCTCCCAAAGCCGTACGTAGAGTTGATACAAGACCCTAAACCCTAAACCCTAAGCCAGGTTTGTCTCTGTGATACCTTCGAAGTCGTGTCTGCATCCCAGACGGCGCTTGGAGAAAAGATACGAGGTCAAAGCTTTTCCGCCACAAGCTCAAAATGTCCATGGAGCCAGATCGTACATACTTGGGCCCGAAAGTAATCATACGGCAACCCCTTTGGAACCTTAATATAAACTACATAGCTACATGAACGAGGCGGGCTGAAGCTCGCGGAGAAGGCAGGTCGTCTCATCCACAGCGACTGCGATCTTTGCTTGCGGATGCAGCTACGGATGGTCCTTCAACCCTAAATCCCTAAACCCCAAACTCTAAACCCTAAACCCCCGATGCTGCAACTTCTGGGAGTTCTTCCACAACGCCCTTGCGGATTGCAATCCCTACGTGTCCCGTCGTGCCCATATTTTGAGAAACCCCATTATAGCTGTAAGGTCCCAATTCACAATCTAAACCCTAAACCCATTTGGGTGGTTGGACTCTCGAGGTTCTGTCGAGCTGCTAGCTACCGCAGCTGTGCCAATGAAGGTAAGAAACCAACCTGGAAAAGAGAAGCGGGTTAGGGTTGAGGGTTTAGGG
>CAJNIZ010033112.1:2951-12960 GCA_905231905.1 Symbiodinium pilosum | reverse complement strand
TATTGTGTATGTATTAGGCATATGACTGTATCCATATACCTAACTTAAATACCTGCATATCTATAATTACATGTGCCTACAGTGGGAAGCCCCGCCAGCCGAGGCGGGCGCGCGCTAGCGTTTACAATTACATCTAGAAGAGTGCCGCCTACCACTTCGTAGGCGGTTCGCGCGCGATCCTTCCAAGGGAAGTTATCACAACTCCGAAAAGCAATGGTCCTTGGCCTTCGAGATCTTCTTCAGCTTGACCGTGAAGTCGATGTCGCGGACGCCGGATTCAAAGGCCTGAGCGTCGAACCAATCAAACAGGCAGCCGAAGCATGCCCGAGACTGCTGCCGGCAGCAAGCTCCAGTCGTCTGGGAGGCCGAGGGTTACGTGGTAGGGCATGCCCTGCCTCACCTGGTTGTACTAAGGGAAGTTCCCTACCTAGCCTATGACAGACTTACCGGGACAGGTGCGGATATCAACATTTGCTCCCCTAGAATCCCAAGTACCTAGTTTCCTTGCTCGTGGGTAACTGATTTGTTTATGTTAATTAACAAGCAATACTGGGTGGTGTAGGTAACGTGCAGAAACTGGTCTTCAAGGGTTCCGAGGCACTTACAAACAGTCCCAAGTTGATACAAGTTGTAGTACTAGGAGAGGGCTCTCACACCAAGAACTCTGGGCACCTGAATAAGGTTTTAGGGTTTAGCTTTTGTAATAAGTGTTCTAAGACCTAAATCCTACACCCTGTACCAGGTCTTGTATAATACACCCACCAAAACTTAAGTGAGTGCAGGGCTGGATGACCCCGAACCTGCAGCTAGGTTTGGGAGCATGGAAATGTTCCAAGAAGCTGAATAGACTCCCAGACAGAGAGACAAACTTGCAGTGACAACATTCCGTTCGCACTTGTTGGCAAATGCCCCCTCCGCTCCGCCCTCCGCCCCCCAGATAGAAGTTTCGAGAAGAACAAATCTCAAGTGGACCTACCCAGTTACTGATAATAGATAAACTAAGCCCTAAACCCTGAACCCTGAACAGCATCAATAAATACAAGCGCAAGAGAATTGGTGGATGGGCCAAGGGAGGGAGGGCCTGAAGCGAGTACTTTGTGAGACCTTTTGTGTTACTCAGAAGTTAAGGCTTAGGGCTTAGGAGAAACCTTTGTGCTACGAATGGGTTTGGGCTTAGGGTTCATGGGGGGCCCTGGAGTTTCTAGTGGGTGACTGAACCTACTGGGTTTAGGGTCTAGCGTGGCTATAATGGGGTTGGAAAGGCTTCTTTAAGGGATGCAATGCATTCCTTGACTCCACGTTTCCTCACAGTTGATGTCCCGCTTTAGGGCATAGGGTTTACGTAGAGAAACCCTAGACTCGTAGAGAAAACCTAGACCCTGAACATAGGTAAAATGAAACTACAAAAACTGCCAGGCAATTACGAAGCTTGTTGTGATAGGTGTCTGATTTACCTAATTAGGTAGGGGATTAACTTCGAACACCAGACCCCATACCTGAAGCTCTCAGCCCTAAGCCCCTTCAACTAGTCATGTACCTCCTAAATGGGGCCCAAATATGGTCTCATCAAGCGTCATGTGAGCTATAGTCTAAACTCCTAGTATCCCCATTAATAACCTCTATAATAGTGCCCTCTACAATCCCCTTTATAACCCCCCTTTAAGAAGTACAGACTTTAGCTCCCAAAGGGTCCAAGGACCTAAATAATAGGGCTTTAGGGCCCAAGTACCATTAACATTATAGTATTTGGGCGCTAAAACCCTATTATTTGGGTCCTAGGACCCGTAGGCCTTAGGGATATGGAGGGATACTGAAGCTTGGATACGGAGTGTTGAGCAGAGAGTGGTCTAGGATCCCATGACCCTACTTGGAGGCTTAGGGGGAATTAGGAAGTAGGTTAGGGTTTAGGGTTTAGCGTTAGGGGGACTTAGTAAGTAGGTTAGTAATGGGGACAAATGGGCTTACTATAAGGGTTATAGGGGCTATTAACCTACTTGCTACCTCTCTCTGACCCTCCAAGTATGACCCCAAACCCTAGCCGGGAAGCCAAATATCCGCTGCAGAGTCAGTAGGCTATAGCGCTGAAATGCGCCTCTGCGCTGACAGACAGGCTTTCAAGTCTAGCTTCAAGCTCGTTGGACCTAATTGCTGCTTATACCGGGTCTTATAACTCTACTTGTAATCCCCTGCATTCCTGTTTAGCGGTCACCCCAATTCTAAGTTTGGATATACCCCTTTCATAGAATAAGTAGCTGCCAAGCCCATGTTTCCCCAAGTAGGGTGCTGGGTTCCGAAGGTCCAGGGTCGATGACTGGCATCAGGTCTAGGAGGTGTGGCGCTGGAAGTTTGTGGCCGAAAAAACTGAACACCTAAACCCTAAACCCTAGTGTCAAAGCCTCGGATGCAACGCCTGATCCAGGATGAGTGTTGGGGTCATGTTTGAGCGTTTCAGCTAGAACGATCTACTCAGGTAGGAAGTGTGGAACCAAACTGCAAAACGGCATGCATCCGCCGCATGTACAGGCCTATAGAATTGCAAGGGGTGTTGGACCTGAGCTATAGAAGCTCAAGCCCTAAACCCTCTAAACCCTACAGCCTAGGGGCTGTAAGGGGAGGGCAGTGCTAGCTATTCAGGCGTCAACAAAAGTCTCTCTGCCAAGCCCAAGGGGGTTGAAATTCGAAGAGGATGCAGGTTTGCTAGAAAGTCCACATAGCCAAAAACTAGGCACTTGGGATTTTGGTACGAGTACGTGTAGTACAGGTTTGGGTAAGTACATTGTTGGGTACTTGGGCCCTGGGTGTTCTCTCTTCAGAATATCAAATCACAATCAGGGCCCGCGTAATGTTTCATATCTAAAAACAAACATTTAGACAAATCTTCATGTACATCTTCCTGGGATACTACAAGTCTGTCCCCCCAAGAACCCGATCATGATCAGACGTGACCTTGCGCCGTTTAGGCTGGATCAAACCCTACCCCCTAAGGGCCCAAGCAGACACATAGTGAACTGTTCGGGGCCCACTTTCCGGGTTGCTATATCTACACTTGGAGACAAGAACCCTAAACCCTGGACCCTAAACCAGGTACTTATAATGTGGGTAGTTGAATACATGCATCCTTGCTTAAGGCAAATCCAAACACCTAAATAAAATTGGGCCCTACACTCCAAACCCTTATCCCTGTAAACCGCGTGGGTCTGAGGATCTGAATTTCCCATTTGTACTTCATTGCATGCGGTCCTTCTTTGAAGCATGCTTCTGCTCATCAAGGCTCATCCAGGCGATGATAAGCGTCTGCCTTCTGCTCTTTCAGCCTTGCCCAAAGGATCCTGATGACCTATGCGGTTTCTATACTAGGAATTAATAGTATGGTTTGGGTTAGTATGCCCTATCCCAGAACCCCTAAAGGATCCAAAAGTTGGAACCCCCTACTAGTCACCTGGCTTCCCCAGTACAGTAATGGGTTCATGTTGGGGCCAGGGGCTCCAATTCTTGGATCCTTTAGGGGTCCAGGGGTCTGGGATATACGTACTGAGGATCCTGGGGTATGGTCTGGGTGAGTATGCCCTATATAGGCCCTAAACCCTAAACCCTGATCCTCAACCCTCAACCCTAAACCCCAAACCCTTAACCCTGAACTCCAAACCCTAAACCCTAAACCCTCAACCCTAAACCCCCAAACCCCAAACCCTAAACTCTAAACCCATAACCCTAAACCCAAACAATGAACCCAAAACCCATAACCTATAGGTGCTTACCCAGACAATATGTAGTTCCGTTTTGGGTAGTATATTATAATCCCTTACCAAAAAACCATAACAAACCCAAAAAGGAACCACATTGGAGCCCTAAACCCATAGCCTATACCTAAGCCCCAAAAGTATGTAAAATAATAGCCCTGAACCCAACATAATAGCCATAAAGGCCATTATTTTACATACTTTTGGGGTCCAGGTAGGTGCTTAGAGTCCTATGGGCTGGCGGCTGAAGGAACGGGATGACCTGCGGGCCTTTCGGTCGCCGGGTGAATTTGAGTAGACGCGCTCAAATTAAGGGTTTTAGGGTTTGGGGTTTGGGGTTTAGGGTTTAGGGTTCAGGATTTTAGGGTGTAGGGTTGAGGGTTTGGGGTTTAGGATTTAGGCTTTATGGTTCAGGTGGCTGAACCTAGTAAGATTATATCTTTAGATTATAGAATACTATACCCAAAAGGAGGATGTAACCTTGCTCTGTATTGGGTACAATAGTATCCCCACATAAAATACTAAGTACTCAAATATTATATCGAACAGCATGTTCTGCAGGGTTATCATGAACTCCTCTTGGCAAAGCAAAAGCATACTCTGAGAGTTTAAAGTACCAACAATGTTCAGTATCGTGATCCTTCTTCCGGTAGGCGAAGGACGAATCCTATGAACCCTTCAGGATTAGGGTTTAGGGTTTTAGGCTTAGGCGAAAACCCCATGAAAGCCCTACTTTCACGTTTAGGGAATACGTTTTATGATCATCTACACCCTGAACCCTAATCACCTAGCCCGAGTCATTCAAAATCCACAAAACTTTTAGCGTGAACCCTACAAGCACACACCCTGAGCCCTAAACCCTACTTAACCCTAAGGGTCCAAGGACTCAAATAAAATGGTACTATGACCTCGAAAGCCCCATTATTTGGGTCCTTGGACCTTTAGGGTAGGACAACCCTAAACTCGCCTACATCTGCAGGTGCTGAAGCATCGTCCGATGCCTGGGCTTTAAAACGTAAGAGCCTTGAAATTTCCGGGCTTCATTGCATTTGGAGTTTAGGGCTTACGGCTCATTACATACTACTATAGGGTTTTTTTAGCGTGTAGGGAGAGCTTCAGAGCTTCGGGGTTTAGGGATTTGATGCTTCAGGGTTTAGAGCTTAGCTTTGCACGTGGCTGCGGACTTTGCTTGGTGAATCCCGACCCTTTCGAGGGTATAAGGTTAGCCTAGGCAGGCCAAAAGACGCTTTACGTAAGAATCGCTTCATGTAGTTGCTGAACCAAGTGAGGGCTTGAGATGGAGAAACAAGATACTTCCAAGCCTAAACCCTGAACCTACTACAGGGGCCTAAATAATTACCAATATCATTTTTAAGTCCATTTGAGGTACCACGTACAGGAATATGGAACTATAATATTGGTAATTATTTAGGCCCCTACATTACCCTTGGTCAGGGTTCCAGAATAGACAGTAGTCGGAGTCTAGGAAAATGTTTTCTCACTGTGTCTCCCTGCGTGAAGTTACTACTCGCCCTGCATGCCGTGTTGGAGCATGTATATCTTTGTGCTGACACGGAGAGGTTTTAGGGTTAGGGAGAAGGGTCCATTCTCTAAACTGTAAACCCTAGTTGGCATTGTATGCTACGAAACTCCCTGCACCAGTCCCATGACAGGGGCCCTACAAGGGCAGAACACACATGTAAGATCTTTGGGAACTATCAGGATGTATAGGGACAGAAATGGGGATGATCAAAGCCATGTAGGGATCTATGGGGTACGTAGGGCCGTAGGGGTATAAAGGGTCTGGGCGTCGCCCTTCCCCAAACCAGCGTAAGCCCAAAAGGGCACTGTAAAGACAGCAGCTTTTGTGCACAAGCGCGCTCCGGGGAGGTCCATGCCAGATGGGGAAAATGTGAGATAATGGGCCAGCTGTATTTCAAGAACAGGATACTTTGCTGTACTCTCGAGGGCGACTGCAAAATCTGAGCTTCAGGAACTGTCCCTCAGCTTATTAAACCCTAAGCCCTATTAAGCCCTGACCCCTGAACCCCTAAACTCTCAAACCCTAAATCCTTTTAAACCGCAACCCTATTACACCCTGAACCCCACGAAGACCTACTGTTGATGTTGATACTCAAGATCCTGCATGATCTTGGTAGGAGCTCTAGTCTAAACTCCTTAAATGGGGTTATACGTTATTATTTAGGGGAGTATTCTGGGGGGTCTTAAGGTCCTTGGTATAGTAGCCAACCATAGTTCAGATACTTTAAGGTCATGCAGGATTTCTGTATGGAGAGTCGGGTGAGAAATGCGTAACATCTTTAACCCCATTTCCAAAGTTATAGTTTCTGTCATGTCTTGCACACCCTCCTCAACACAAAACCCTGTGGCCAAACTGCGGTCGCTGCTGTTGACGGCCGGCCCACAAATGGCCTGCTAGCAAGCTTACATCCAAACCCTTTGACCCTAAATGAGAGCATCCAATGTTAAACCCAAAACCCACCTGAAGGTGCGTGGCGCCTTCTAGATTGGGTTGCAGCACCAATTATGCTTGAGGTCAAGGTTTGGTGTTTGGGGTCTAGGGATCACAGAAAAATCTGGGACTTTCGGGAGTCAGGTTTAGGCTAGATTGCTGGGGTATGGTTGAAGCAGGCATTGCTAGCTGAGCTATCCGACCTTTAGGCCTTCGGGCGCATGGCCACGCAGCATGTTCCTGTTCTGTGGATAGCCCTGAGGGTCCAAGTACCCAATAATCATATACTTGCCCCAAACCTGTACCATAATCACTATCACCCTAAACCCAGGTACCTAATTATTGGGTACATGGACCCTTTGGGAAATATCTGGTAAGGCACTTGAATTTATGGCTTCAATTCATGGTCCCCCAAGTTGGACATGAAGTATATTCACCTATCAAACCCTAAGGGTCCCAGTACCCAATATTTAGGTACTTGGGATTTGGGTAATAGTAATTTTAGTAAGGTTTTGGGGAAGTATATGATTGTTGGGTACTTGGACCCTTAGGGAAAGTTCCAGAGGAAGGATGAAAGCAGTCACCGAAAACCGCTTACTCTAATATACCCAACTTCAGACGAGAATTGAGGAGGAGCAAGGAACCCTCACGGTCCAAGGACTCAAATAATGGGGCGTTAGGGCCGGGCTCGAATGCTATAGGTTTAGGGTTCAGGGTTTAGGGTCTACAGAATATGAGCCGAAAGGTGGACCTTATAAGCCCTAAACCCTAAACCTGAATCAATGAACACTCATGCGAAAGTGTAGGTAAGCTGAGAGGATCGCAGCTGTGGTAAAAAGCTGTCCTGTCCTCCTTGCTGGGACATTGGGGTTTAGGGTTTAGGCTTCAAGCTTGAAATCTAGGGCTTAAGATTTAGGGCTTTAGAGTCGGATGTACTCGGTTTCTGAGTGAATAGAGTATATTCTTGATCCACAGAATTTCTCACTGCATTGCTAAACCTAAAACCCCAAACAAACGTCCCGAAGCCTTGAGCCCAAAACCACTAAACCCTAAACCCTTAAGCCGTAAGCCCAGAACCCAAAACCTTTAAGCCCAAAGCCCAAATACCCGGACCTCAAGCTCAATACACCAAAACTTCCAAACAAAGAGGGTCCAAGTACCCAATAATTATGGAAGTGGACTTTTAGGTACTAGTGATTAACCAGGTTTTGGGCAAGTATGTGATGATAAGGTACTTGGACCCTTAGGCTAAAACTTCCAAAGCTACACCCCAGATTTTTTACAGCCTACGACAAGCTATCCCAAAAACTGTCCATGTAGCTATATAGCTTGTATGTACTTAGGACCCAAACTAGGTGTACGGGAAGAATAAACACCGCAAAAAAAAGAAAAGAAAAGAAAAAAAAATCGAAACTCTAAGCGAAGCTTCTTGGGCCTCAAGTATGTACTACATACCTCCATAGTCTAGAGTGTAAGCTTTATAGGGTTAGATGTCCAGAACCTTCCAAGTAGCCCCCGTTTCCCCTGCCGTGCCTTCTCTCAATGGCTGAAGTAAGCCTTGCTCGGCGTTTAGGGTTTAGGGTTTATTACCATTACTTAGGGTTTGGGGGTGTCATTTAGGTTTTAGCACGTAAAATTAAGGAAATTTGGGTACCCTAAGTAATGGTAAGTTTATACGGGCTTGAGGGTTTAGGGTTTTGGGATGACTTAGAGGCTCATGGGACTTGGTGACGACTCACAACTGGGCTTCTAAACCTCCTTACACTCCCCTTACATGGCCTTGTAGGGGTATAGTCCCCCTTCTTACATAGATAGAATATGGCTATGCCCATATCATAGTAAGATCCCCATATACGCCATATTCTATCTGCTCAAGGGGGGACTATAACCTGGGCTCTAAACCGAGAGTAGTTACTGAGCCCCATGAAATATTGAAGTAGAAGGGGATTGCGCAGAATGGGAGCGAAAACCTAAAAAACCCTAAGGAGACTTAGGGGTTTTACGGGGAACTATAGGGGTCTTTGTTAGGAACTGTATAGGGAGGCGATGTTGCATGTATGGCGTCTTGGGCTTCAAGGTCGAGGTGGCACTTACGTGGTCGGCTGAGGTCTTTGTGTCCTGGAGAGGAAGGGTCTTCCGCGGTGTAACTTCCAAGCCGGAGTCTTGCGGGCGTTGCTTGTTTTTGGTGGCTTGCTCCTCAAGCTCCTGGACTTTTTGCCCTGGGAGGTTGTCCTGGCCCGGGGTTTTGGAGAAGCTGCTCCGCACCTTAGCCCATGGCTGTATGGAGTCCTCGACCTTGTTGGGCTGGGTGATGCCTTTCTCCTTTTAGTAGTGCTCGAGGGTGGCGTTCTGTTGGGCAACTTTCAAACGAAGTGTAGGCTTTTACGTCTGGCCTCTAGGGTTTTGGGTGTCAGGTTTAGGGCATGCTTGCAGGGCCAAAGGAACCTGGTAAGTAGGTTAATTACGCCTGCAAGCTATGTAAGACCCCCCTCCGTTATCCCGCTTCTTAACCTACTCGGACCCCAAAAGTAGGTAAAATATTTGCCCCAAACCTTTACAAATAGCCCAAAAGGCAACTATCTTACCTGCTTTTGGGGTTCGCTTACTTACTAAGCCCTAAACCCTAAACGCCCCATCCTCCAAGTGTGGTTTGGGATTCAGGATCCATTCTGCGTGGCTTTCCTTGATTTCCCGAGGGACCAACTATGTCGGTCAGTCATTAGGAGCGTCATAATAAGTTCATGTAGACCACGGACACAGGGAAGAAAATGGAAACTACTTTTTAGGGTTTAGGGTTGTAGGGTTTAGGGACTCATGATTAGTACCCCCCCCCTTTTAAGGGCCTCAATATTAGGATCTCTATTATAATCCCTAGTAAGGGGAGGTGTCGATTAATCAGGGCTCTACATTATATATGATACTTCTTAAAGATGGTACGCAAGCGAATGGAAGTTTATGGGTTTTGATAAATACTTATGATTGGTTTGTTATACCAACACTTATACTTGGGGTACCCCATGCGGGCACCTTGAGGGGATTTAAGCTACGGCTACAACCTAGTTTCAGCAGTGCTTGTCTTAGTGTTAAGCTGTTTAAACCCGAAACCCTGAACCCTAAACCCTTTATGGCGGTGCAGGTCTACAGCAGCCCAAACGTTTAGGCCTTAAGCTCCCCACTTCAGAAGGTCTATCCGACAAGAATCTGTGGTTCTACGCAGTACACGGTTGGGGTTTAAGGTTTAGGGCTTAGGGTTTTGGGGTTTAGGGTTTTTGGGGTGAAGTAGGTGCCTTGATGAAATCCAATACGAAGTCAAGGTCTGTTTGAGGTAGTTACCCTTTGGGATAACCACACAAGGAACATAGAACCATGATACTGTACAACATATGTAATCTCGGTGGACTGTTTTATAACACATATTCTTTAGACTTGTACCACATCACCGCAGAAAGCAACTTACTTGATCTGACCTGAGGAACAATAACTTGGATGAATCTGTCACCCTGTCTGTCTGTCTGTCTGTATGTATGTATGTATGTAGGTAGGTAGGTATGTATGTAGGTATGCAGGTTTGTATGTATGTAGGTATGCAGGTTTGTATGTATGTATGTATGTATGTAGGTAGGTAGGTATGTATGTATGTATGTGTGTGTATGTATGTATGTATGTATGTATGTATGTATGTCTGTGTGTGTATGTATGTATGTATGTATGTATGTATGTATGTATGTATGTATGTATGTGTGTGTATGTCTGTATGTCTGTATGTATGTATGTATGTAGGTAGAGAGAGAGGGTG
>CAJNIZ010033101.1:43234-55811 GCA_905231905.1 Symbiodinium pilosum | reverse complement strand
TTTAAGGTTTAGGGCCTGTAGGGTTTGGGGTTTGTGGATGTCGGTGTAGGGTTTGGAGTTCGGAATTTGGGGATTAGGGTTTAGAGTTTGGGGTTTGGAGTTTAGGGTCTGGGGTGTAGGGTTTTGGGTTTATGGGTCTAGGGATGAGGAACATTTTGGGCAATTTGGAAGAATTGAATGAAATGTTAAGGAAAGGGAAAGTTGAAATGGAAGCCGGGTTGCTATAGCAAAGTTATAGGGATTGTAAGATGAGGGGTATGAGCAATTTTTACGACCTCACCAAACCTTCTTTTTTATGGCAGTTTGTATAGAAAATCGTTCCGAACTGGCGAATTCCCAAGTTTTTTGGGATTGAGGTCTATAGGGATTGGGGTTTAGGAAAAAGGGTGGGGGACTAGGGTCGATGGGGATTTAGGTTTTGAAAGGGGATTAAAGATTAGGATGCAGGGATTCGGATTTAGGGGTGAAGATTTATGGGGTTTGGAGGTTGCAGAGGGTCAGTTCTGTAGGTTTTCTTACCACGTCACTCCCAAGAATCTTATGGTTCCCGCCCATATTCGCTTTACAGGTCGTCCATCTTGCCCGGGCTTGTAAGGTCCCCAGTTTCGTGAGAAGCCCCCTTGTTCTCAAAGGCTCTCTTGACTTAGTAAGCCTACTTAGTATTGGAGAATGCAGGTTACAAGGCTAACAGGGTTTTTTGGAGATAGTAAGTAGTCACTTAAGCCGTCAACCCTAGACCCTAAACCGCGTGAAAGAGCTCCAAGTAGGGATGGTTCAGAGGATGCCAAGCGGCGGTTGTAGGATTCGGCAATCTTTGGTTGCAGGGTGTGGGGTTTTAGGGTTCAGGGTTTGCGGTTCAGTGCTTGAGTCTCATCGATTGTTGGTTCCGCGCGCGGGGCTTTGGATTGGAGAGATTTTCTAGGCCAAGCGAAAGGCGTTTGGGGTGTTTCCCGCTGGTCGGGCTTTTTTAAATGATCCCACACAATACCGCAACACAAGGCCCAAGTGGCCTGCAATAAGATTGTTAACCGTCCAGCCAACGTCTTATTTCTATTGTTCTTAGGGCTTGTCTGAAAGCAGTCAGTATGGAGCCCCAGCCGTTCACCACGTCCATTGCACTCAATGTGAGCCTGCTGAGTGGAAACACGGTTTCATTTGAAACTGATCTGGATGTTAATATAGCCGTGTTCAAGCATCGAGCGCAAAGGGCTCTGTCCACTGGCAAGGGTAGACTTGTCCACTCCAACGGGTCAGTGCTGGATGAAGCAAAAACCATCAGAGATTGTGAGTTGCGGAATAATGACTCCCTAACCTTCCTGAAGATCCGGCCAGTTGCGATACAGGCTGCGGGAGGGTTTGGTGAGGCTGCATTTGCTGCTGTGCTCGGCGATGCATCCATTGCTGCCTGGGGCCACAACGGATGTGGTACCGACAGTCGCGCTGTGCAAGATAAGCTGCAGAATGTCAAGCAGATTCAAGCCTCTTCAGGCAGAGCCTTTGCAGCCATCCTAGCCGATGGATCCGTCGTGACTTGGGGCCGTGCTGACAGTGGTGGCGACAGTCGTGCTGTGCAAGATCAGCTGCAGAATGTCCAGCAAATTCAAGCAACGTTTCAGGCTTTCGCAGCCATCCTTGCAGATGGATCAGTGGTGACTTGGGGGCATCCTGCTGCTGGTGGCGACAGTCGCGCAGTGCAAGATCAGCTGCGGACTGTCAAGCACATTCAGGCCAGTTCGCGTGCTTTTGCAGCCATCATAGGCGATGGATCCGTTGTGACATGGGGCTGTGCTGACTCTGGTGGCGACAGCCGCGCTGTGCAAGATCAGCTGAAGAATGTCCAGCAGATTCAAGCCTCTGTCGGAGCTTTTGCAGCCATACTTGCCGATGGATCCGTTGTGACATGGGGTCGTGCTGACTCTGGTGGTGACAGCCGTGTTGTGCAAGATCAGCTGCAGAATGTCCAGCAGATTCAAGCCTCTCGCGCAGCTTTTGCAGCCATCCTTCCGGATGGATCCGTTGTGACCTGGGGTGATGATGACTGCGGTGGCGACAGCAGTGCCGTGCAAGAACAGCTGAGGAGTGTGCAGCAGATTGAAGCCAGCTGGCGAGCTTTTGCAGCCATCCTTGCAGATGGATCAGTGGTGACCTGGGGTCATCCTGCTGCTGGCGACAGTCGCGCAGTGCAAGATCAGCTGCGGACTGTCAAGCACATTCAGGCCAGTTCGCGTGCTTTTGCAGCCATCATAGGAAATGGATCCGTTGTGACATGGGGCTGTGCTGACTCTGGTGGCGACAGCCGCGCTGTGCAAGATCAGCTGAAGAATGTCCAGCAGATTCAAGCCACATTTTTCGCTTTTGCAGCCATACTTGCCGATGGATCTGTCGTGACATGGGGCCGTGCTAACTCTGGTGGCGACAGCCGCGCCGTGCAAGATCAGCTGCAGAATGTCCAGCAGATTCAAGCCTCTGCCGGAGCTTTTGCAGTCATCCGTGCCGATGAATCAGTCGTGACATGGGGCCGTGCTGATTCTGGTGGCGACAGCAGGGCCGTCCAAGAGCAGCTGCAGGTCTAGAGCTAAGGTGTTGAGGACTGCAGATCTTGTGGGCCGGTGGCCAGGAAATTCAGCATGCCCTCGACTTTGTTGAGCACATCACGCTGCTACACGTTTTCTGCAGAGCAGTATCATCACATGTTTGTTCTGTCATCTGTCCTAGTTGGAAGTGTTTGCCAAAGCTGGCAGCTGGGAAAAGGCACCAAAGCTCAATTTGGAGCTGAATGAAAGTATGAGGGTCCAAGTACCCAATAATCATATACTTACCCAAAACCTATACTATAATTACTATTACCAACATCCCAAGTACCTAAATATCGGGTACATGGACCCTTAGGGAAAGTATGAGGATACGTCAGTTAGTTGAGCTAGCTGCGGAGGGCGCCACCAAGGAACCCTAAACCCTAAACGACAACGCATCCGGCTACCTTGGGGCTTTGGGATGTAGGGCCGCAATCTCCTTTCACAGCCCTCCAAGAACATGCACCTCTCCACCACATATGGGGGTTTCCCAAAATTAGGGTTACCTTTTTGGGGGTCCCCATAATAAGGACTATAATATTGTGGGGTCTATATTGGGGTCCCCTCATTTTGGGAAACGACCATATGAGCTATAGTCTAAACTCCTTCAAGTGGTATTATATAGGGGGTCATATAGGGGACTACTATAGGGGTTATTAAGGGGGATACTAGGAGTTTAGGCTCTAGCTCTTTTACAGAACCTTTTTTCTCGATGCCACGTCCAACATCCTGCTGAAGCCCGCACCCTCAACATGTACTGTTGCAGCCTAACAAGTAGGATAGGGCTTTTTGGGATTATCACATTACAAGTAGATGCTATGAGGGTTACATAGGAAACCCTTAGCCATATTGGCAACCAAAAGACAGCCACATGTCCAAGAGCCTAAGCTGTGTCAGTGTGATTCCCCAATACACTTTGCAGCACGAGCCCTCGGCCCAAATGCCCGAGCACTGTCAAATGAATGAGTGCTTCCAAGCATAATGTTGGATCCCGATTACTGTGGGTTCCTGAATTTTGCGAAGTTTCGCCGAAATTATTCAGCACCGCCCCCTGTTCGTTTGGGGTCCCTTAATTGTGCGAAGTTGCGCGGCCAAAAACATAATTCTAAGCCGATCCTGAGCTCTCCTATTTAAGCCAGATTTGGCTGATCCCTCCTCTTGAATTTTAACTGAAACCTAAAAACCATGGATTGTCTGGGGGGTACCCTCCCCCCTCCCTCCATTAGGGAACCCATTCTGTTTGGGAGGGGGTGGCCCTACACTAATCAGGACCCCAACATTAACCCCAAACCCTACAGAGTCCCACAAAACAGCAGTTTATCAAGCCAGGGGCCTGAACCCCAATCCCCCCAATGAGTCATAAACAGACCTCAGGAGTCACCGGCCCGTAGAACTGCCTACGCAACTCAGCCATGGCCGCATATAAGCCGTAATCATAATTCTCAGCTAAGTATAACCCTAAGGCTCCAAGTATTCAATAATCATATACTTACCCAGGTCCTGTACTATAATTGCTAGTATCAAAGCTTTAAGTAATCAAACATAGGGCACATGTACCCTTAGGGTAATATAGAAACTGAACCGTGCTCCGCCATAGCCTTTGAGGTCTCACTAGGTTTACATGCAAATACTGTTTAGGAGCTGCGTGACTGTCAAGGAGGATCCTGAGGGGTAACAGGCCCATAGAGGTAAGTCGCATCTATCCCTAGGGTTTAGGGTAATCAGCCCTTCACAAACAAGTTTCCTAGAGTCAGAGAAGTACCTCCCTCTACCTTTCAACTCACAAGACAATCCCTGCATGTCCTTGGGGTCTTTCAGTGTACCCGCCATTCTCGTGTTTGGACCAAAACCATACACAGAAATTAAGCCCCAAACCCTTACTGGTCCTTGAGGTTCTTGATCAAAGCATACTCTTCTTCGTCGATCAAGTCCTGCCCAGAATTTGGCAGGAGCCCAGGCTCTCATCAACGCTTCAATGCCACTTGAAGGTTCACCGGAAACAGTTGGAATTGGCAACTGCTTTCAGATAAGGTTGGAACCATATGCGTACTCAGGGGTAACCTAGACAGGCCAGTTTGGGGGCATGATCCGTAGGGCTATAAAAAGGTATGAAGGCAGCTCTAGGTAGTCACTATGTTCCATGCAGCTTCAGCTAAACCCTGAACAAAGCGACTGCCATGTTCTCCACCAAGGTGCATCGCTCTGTCCCCGCTTTACTTTGCTGGAAATGAGGCCACGAAAGTGCCCTAGTTACTCGTTGATCTCAAAGTTCTGTCCATTAACCCTACCAAACACAGTAGAGAAGCCACAGTCTCAACCTCTACGGAGTTGCACCAGCACTATTGAATTTAAGTCCCCAGATGCTACCGGCAACATCTCTACCAAGCACGTTTTGGCTGCAGCTGGGCAGTAGCAGCGCCGCGTCCCGAGCCCTTTGGCCCAATGGGCGGCGTCACGGGTTCGCCTTCGACCTGGACATGATTGAAGGACTGACACTCCCTCAACGGAACATGCAGCCCCAGAGGGCTCTGCACAAACCGCTGTTATCTGCTGTCCCTTTTAAAAAGGCATGGGCGATGGGTTGTATGCTAACAGGCCGTTACCCGTCTTGAAACGGATCCAGGTTCCACTCTTCTGCAGGGGTTGCTAAGACTGAATTAAGTGACATCCAACAGCTAGGAAACCTCAGTTGCTCCTGCTTTAGATCCCACCCATTAGGCACACCCCAGGTTGTCCACGCCAAGTAAAGAGTCCTACAGCTCTAAGATTAGGGCTTCTGTTTGCTCCTTGGGCTATGGGCTTGCCATGCGACCGTTTATGTACTAACAGTTGGGACTTCAGGCACTGATAGGTAAAAAACAAGTAAAACAAGCCAAGTGCGGCACCTCAAACCTTACCCCTAGCAGTGTAATGGAAACTACTATAGTATATTGGAGTTATATTGGGATAATGGAAAAGAAAATGGAAACTCCTATATTGTAGGGTTATATGGGGGTATATTATGTTCGGGCTATATTGGGATAATGGAAAAGAAAATGGAAACTCCCATATTATAGGGTTATATGGAAGTGTATTATGTTGGGGCTATATTGGACCAGGTAGGTCTTCTTGAGGTACAAGCTTCATAATGTAGACCCGTGTTTCATCAACTAGGATCCCTATTATAGTCCCTACTACGGGGAGGGGGTTTATTCATTAGGGGTTTACATTATTCCATGAAGTACACAATTACAACGAAAGCCAAATCCGTACCCCATCGTAGCCATTCGGCTTCAAGGTCATACAAGGTCTCCAGAAAATGGGAGGCAGGCAGGCAGGGAGGAAAGGGAGCAGGGAGGGAGGGAGAGGGAGGAGGGAGAGGGAGAGCGAAAGGTCTTTTGATCTCCATTGGTGGCATCAACCTGGTCTAAACCCTAAATTTTACACCCTAAACCCTTATGCTACAGATTTCTTAGATATGCATCATTGTGTTGTGGCACTGCCCTTAAAAAGAAGCGTTAAGCTCCCAAACCCAGGCTGATATCTAGCCCTACTACCGAGTTACTACGATAAAATGATCCCAATCCAGACCGACCCTCCTTCTACCCTAGTATCCCCCTTAAAAGCGGAGAACCAAATGGAAAAGAAGATGGGAAATGAAACGGAAACTGCTACGTTTAGGGTTATGTAGGGGTTAGATGTCGATTATACCCTGAATACCCATCATTAGGGTTAAGATAGCAATAACCCTATTTAAGGCTACAAGGAGGGTCCTGGTAGTTCCTAAACTCAGAAATTCGGGGCCGCGCCATAGGGGGCCAACTACCAAGACTCATCATGTACTTCCCGTGAAGTCCTACTACCCAGCCTGAGCACTTCAGCATTCACTGCCCGGATCCTTCAACCCCAAAACCCTTAAGCCCTCCTAAACCAAAACTAGGGCTGCTGTGACCCTGGCGAAACGGACGCCCGCAGACGTGCTGGGCAAGCGCAAGCAGCCGTGGCCCCGAGCGAAAGCCTGCGCTTACCTAGAGGAACCCGTGCACCTATTAAAAGATAGGGCTTTGTCACTGATCTGTTGGTATCATTTACTTTGCTCAAAAACATCCAGGTCCTTACCTAGATGTTCCACCTACCTTCTAACCTAAACCCTAAACCCTAAACCCATTGAGGCCTAAGTACCCACCATTGGGGACCATATATCCCCACTCAAGGGTAGCAGGATGGTCTTGGTACCTAAGTCCCTATGTAATCCCATCTTCCATGTCATTTTCCATTTTTTATATGTGATTCTCCATGAATGAAGGATCTTGCTACAAGAAGGATTTTGGTAGATTTTCGGCCACCCTAAACCCTAACCGCAAAATCCTAAACCCTAAACCCTGGGGTCTAAACCCAAGGTTGGGAGGTTTCTAGGTTTAGGACTCCTGGAGCTCTACCTGAACCCCAAAAGTATGTAGAGTTTAGGTTTTAGGGTTAGGCCAATTATTGGACCTATTTTGGGGTCCAGGTAGTACGGCAGATGCAGCCGGGATCCATGACTTCTGGAAATAACACGGATTACGGGTCCCTAATGAGTGCAGGATTTCCTCTATCGACAGCAGCGTAGATCACTCACCAAGGATCCAAGTCAGTACTGCTCGTAGAGTTTAGAAGCCAATTTAAGTAACGCTTGCAAACTTGAAGCCTGTATGGGCTGCTACGTTGTTAGTATTTTGTAGCGCTTCATGCTTCACGGGTATTCTTACTGTCATCATTTTGACTGCGCTACTTTTGCATCAACTTCTTTCTGCCATCGTTTGTCTCCAAACTGCTATATAAGCGCAATTGCCATGTCAATTTCCATTTTCTGTTCCCTCTGGTTCCTTTATGATTGGGGGGGTACCACCCCTAAACCCCAACCCTAAACACTAACTAGTCGTTTCCATGTTGTTTTCCATAACCCCCCATATATAATCCCTGTACAATCCCCCCCGCCCATCAGGGCTCCCAATTACCCAAATAATGGGAACTGGGTTCTATATACCCTATAGTTGCATAGCCCAGTAGCCCTAAACCCTGAACCCTGAAACCTAAACCCTGGAGCTGTAAGACCCCATATTTCTCTCAACACCAGCAACAGCATCCAACCCAAACTGCCTGGAAGAATGCAAGGTTTAGGGTTTAGGGTGTAGCAGCTGCTCCCACAACATGCTGGCTATAGTCTAATCTCCTCAAAGAGGGTCACGGCTTAGGGTTAGAAGGGTCTAAACTCCTTGAAGGGGATTATCTAGCATATTCCACAGGGTGCATTATGAGGTTTATTAAGGGGGATGCTGAGAGTTCAGACCGTAGCTCATGTGGACGCATCCTTATCATAGGACCCTTAGTGCGGCATGTGCAACAAACTGACTATCTAGCTCCTTACCTAGCATCTCTGAAACCCTACACCCTAAACCCTAATCCTTAACCGCGTGCTACCCGCCTCAGCGCAGCATTCTCGATGTTGGGGAGCTTCTCGAAATTTCCTCGGCTCCATCTGAGGGACCGGGCGCATGACCCCTAAATGCTAAGCCGTACATAATTACCCAAAATTTCTATGCATCGTTGCTGCACAGTCACATTAACCAACCCTCAACCCTAAACCCTAGACCCTTAAACCCTAAATCCCTAAACCCCTAAACCCCTGTACCCTAAACCCTTGTTCATGGCCGTTCAATATCCCTGACCTCCCCTGAATAAAGTTAAAGGGACACCAGCCAGGACCCTCCTTGTACCCTTAAATAGGGGTATATGGTAGTTTCCCTATATTACTGTTCCCAAAATGGGGGGAAATTTACATAGGGCCCCGTATTATAATGGGAACCCAAATATAGGACCCCGTATTATAGGGAATTTAGACCAATCCCCATATGGACCCTAATTGTGGGTATTCAGGGTTTATAGAGGGTACATGGAGGGTCTAGGAAAAGGGAATCATAATTTTACGATTCCCGAAGCTTGCAAAAGCCATCCCTAAGGGTCCAAGGACCCAAATAATAGGGTTTTAGGGCCCAAATACTACAATATTAATGGTATCTGGGCCCCAACACCCTGTCATTTGGGCCCTTGGACCTTTAGGGCTTCATACCCAAAGAAATGCCCACAAAAGTGCGGGAGCTGCAATATTTCCTGATGTTCAAGATTCTTACGGGCAGCATTTTCCCGTATTAACCCTCATTCATGTGGGGGCCTGTTTTCATCATAGGAGGATTATCGGGTGTACCAGGTGTAGCATACTGCAGTGATATATAGAAGGATTATTTATGAGGGAATAACGTCCCTGAAGCCTAGACCCTTCCAGCTGCTACACTACCGCTTCTGCACCCCAGTGGCTGCAGCGTCCACTTCCCTCTGCCAGCTCCACGCACGGCGGCGCCGCCGTGCCAGGAGGATCCGTCTACAAGGCCGCTGGAAGGCTTCCTGGGCTAAACCCTAAACCCTAAATAATAGTTTCCGTTTTATTTTCCATTATCCCAATGTAACCCCCATATAACCCCAACATAACCCCTTACACATAGGTAACTGTGGGCGTTTATCTAAATGGCAGGCCCTAGGCGACCCTAGGGATATGCAGGGCTTTGAAAGGAGTTTTATGGGGGTTGTTAATGAGGGATTATGTAGGGGCTCTTTTGAGACTCTTCATGGAACAAATCCTGCACCACTCGAAACCCTAAACCCTAAACAACCCTAAACCGTAAATTACCATAGTTTAGGTTTAGGGTCTCCTCCATGCGGGTCGCTGAGTCCAATGGCGGGCAATGCCCTGGCGGATGGGAGAAGGAGATATAGCTGGCCCCGAACCCTCGTGCTGAACTGCTAATCCCTAACTCGTCCCTAAACCGTGTTCCAAGAACCTGAACCCCAAAGCTAAACCCAGACTGCCTCTTCCTGGGCACCTACGCCTGGAGAGCCCCGCAAGGAATCAAGTGCCCAGGCGCCGCGTCCAGAAAGCTACGCAACAGCCCTGCGGGCTTCAATCGTAGGGCAAACATGGCACCCCAAGTGAGTGTAGCGTTGCAAGGCTTAAGGGCCCAAAGGAACCTCCCAAACTCCAAGCCAAGCTACTGGGGCCCATATTGCGAATATTGAGTGCCGTTGAAGGGTAAGGCTTCGGGTGGACCCTTAAGAAGGCCCATGTCAACCCTATGGTTCAACTGTCTCACAACTGTGTCAGCTGCTGGGAACTAAGGTCTGTGGAATGAGGATTGAGAAGTCGGGACTGCGGGGGGGAAGGAGAGGGGGCAGGGTTTTTTTGGTAGATTCTGGGTATTGGTCGGTTTAAGGTCTACGGTGTAGGTGTTCATGAAGAAACTCGGTCAGACGCCTTGTGGCTTCACAGAGGATGCCTGCTTGAGCTTGTTGTGTCAGTCTTGGTTTCATCGCCTTCGCTGCTGACAAAGCCAGGCTTGGGTGGACCTGCTTATGGAGCTTCCATGTTATTATCCTTTTGTTTCGCAATTTGATTTTCCGCTCCCTACTATCAACCAGCAAGTAGACCAGAAATGCCAAACCCTACACCCTACACCCCAAGTAATGTAGCGGCTTTCATTGCTTTTCCATTCCTTCATGCCCGACTTACCACCAGCAAGTAAACCAACAGCCACGGTGGGAGTTTCTCAAAATGGCGCGCCCAAAGGGGCCTTGGAAGTAGGTAGGAGCAATTCAGGGTGATACAAGGAGTATTTCGAGAAACTCGCTACTTCGCAGAACAAAATCCCTACAAATCATCGTATAGGATCATCTCCGTTTCTTTTCCATTTGATGACTCTTATCGAGGTACTACCCCTAAACCCAAACCCTAAACCATAAACCCTATCTGACGCCCTAAACTCGAAATCCTCAATCCTAACACATAAACACGCCCCAACCCTGATTCCTAAACCCTAACTTTCAACTCCAAACCACCAAACCCTAAACTCTAAAACTTAAACCCTAAACCCCCAAACCCTGGATCCTAAATCCAAAACCCCCAAAACCCTGAACCCTAAACCCTAATTCACATAAACCCTATAAGCTACATGTCACCTCGCGGGCAGGAACAGCGAGGCCCGAGGCAGTCTCACCCCTGCAGGCTCCCGCAGCAAGCACCTTTCAGCTAGGTGTAGGGTTTAGGGTTTAGGGTTTTGGGGGGGCTGGCGGTTTAGAGTTCAGGGTTTGGGGTTTGGGTTTAAGGGTTTTGGGGTTTAGGGCTTAGGGCTTGGGATTTAGGGTTACATAAGGGTTGAGGGTTTAGGGTTAAACGCTTAGGGAAGACAATATATATATATATATGGAGGATTCCCAATGTTAGGGGTACCTTCTGGGGTCCCCATAACATGGATTTTAGACTTTTGGGGTCTAGATTGGGGTCCGCCCCATTATGGGGAATTACCGTATATGCCCATGGAGGGTTTAGGAATATTGCCCCTCACTATGAAGAATTGCATGGAAAAGGAAATGACACATGTCATGGAAGTTTGACAATATTAGAATTCAGGCGTAAAGTGCGAGGTAATCGCGCTGCGAAATACTGGTGCTATGCAAAAGAATTTGAACCATTGTAAGGGTCTATGGGATGTTATGTTGTGATAACTTATGTTTTTATCGGGCCTGCCAGCGCCTAAGGGGAATCGCAGGGATTTTTGGTTTGCCGGATGTAGGTTTTACGTCTATCTGTACGGATTGTGCGGTGAGGGTTTGTTGTGTGCGGATGCGGTTGTGTTTGTGTTGGACATCATCTGGCTGCTTGCACATTTCAACAGCTACCTCTGCGAATGATGGCTTTTGCAACTTGATCTCTTTACACTGACACGCACAGCATCATCGCGATTATCATCATCATCATCATCATCACCATCATCATCACCATCATCATCAGCATCATCATCATCATCATCAGCAGCAGCAGCAGCAACAGCATCACCACCATCACCGTCATGATCACCATCGTGATTATCATCGTCATGGTCATAATCATCATCATCGCCGTCGCCATCATCATCGCCGTCATCACTCTTGGGGCTACACCAATTTGACGCCGCTTCCCACACGAGCAAAACAACCAATTGTCCGCCGCACAAATTTGGCCAGAAATTCCAGACGAACATGGCCTGGGTGCCTGGTGTACTGGCACCCCTGTCCTCTCTCTATATATACTGTATCCCCCAAAGCCCTAAGCTCAAAATGTCAGAAAAAGACTCACCCTAACAGCCTAAATTCCAAACATCACCACACCCACATGAGTTGCTCAACATAACCCCTCCTGAGGAAACTCCTCTTACTTGGTACCCTCGGGACTACTACTTCCCTTGAAGCCATAGCCACTCCAGGGGCCTTTGTTGGAACGAACCCCATGTTCTGACTATAACCCATGTTTTTAAACCCTCAACTCTGCTTGCCCCCTACTATCACCAGCACCTTTTCTTCTCGGAGACTTAAGCGGCTCGTTGGCTACTTAGTGGAAATGATCCAAGCTACCCTACCATGAAAACCAGGAAAGGTGATCTGCATTTAAAGCGAGCAAAGGAATTTTGTAATCGTATATTCTTTTACGGATGTAACGGGAATGATATAGGGGTAGATTGGGGATATCATGCGGACTTATCAGCATGGGTTTCCGCAGTCTTTCTGAGTACCGAGTACTGTAGGGAAGATAAACCTTCTGGACCTACGTGGTAAGCCATGAGCCCCGACCCTCAGAAGTAGCGACCGTAAAGCCTACATCCCCTCAAATGAGCCTGACAGGTCAAAACCCCTAGCTCTCAACAGCAAGCCCCACGCGACACTAAACCCTACAGCCTAAATTCCCAAACCCCAAAGCCCTATATAACCCTATTATCCCTGTATACCCTATAACATCCCCATTATATCCTTCCTATATCCATACTGCGGCGGGCGGAAAGTTCGTCGCATCGCCATGTTTGCGCTTCAAGAAAATTCAACCCCCCTCCCCCGTAGACTCCTCCACCAGCAACAGGCCTCAAGTCCTCCGTTTGTAACAATTAAAGAATTTTAAGTTTATTCCA
>CAJNIZ010033101.1:13479-42773 GCA_905231905.1 Symbiodinium pilosum | reverse complement strand
ATGTAGAAACATGTACATGCGACAACACTATCCGCCCGGTCATGTATACAACCAATGTATGCCCTTGAAAGGGACCGCTAGCCTCAGCACTGCTTAGCAGCATGGAGGCAGCAGCCTCGATTCTCGCAGCGTGGCTTAAATTGGGGAAGACCTCTTTAGGGTTTTGGTCCCAGGGTTCAGGGGTTAGAGTTTGGAATCTGAATTTTAGCGTGGCCACAAAAATTCTAGAGTATCCTGGGGTTTCCAGAAATTAGGGATCCCTCTTTGAGGGCCCCAGAAGAATGGTGACCATGGAATTTCCCAGCTTAAGTCTACATTGGCGTCCTCCATTTATGAACCCCGCCCCCGCTTTGGAGACTTGTAGCCATAGCTATGCTCAGTTTAAGTCTATGTTGGCGTCCTCCATTTATGGATCCCCAGCCCCCATTTTGTGAGACTTGTAGCCATAGCTATGCTTTGCTGGCATCTAGCCACTTTTGAACTAGCACAAACATCTCCTAGCAAACTGCAGCAGTTTGGGCAGCAGTTGCTGGCAAGCCTTGCCTTCTTGTGATACCCCCAAAAAGGCATGTCTGTGGGTCCCCTGTCTCATAAACCCAGTACTCTACCACTTAGTGCCCAAGAGCTCCTATATAGTTCCCTTGCGGGTTTCTTATGGTTCTTTGGTAAGGGACTGCGGTAAACTACCCAAAAAGGAACTACATAGGAGGTTCTGGGTAAGTATCACATCCAACCAGGCTTCCCTTTCCTTCTCTTTCCCTGGAGTTCCTGTTGCCCAAATGGCGAGCCCATCCCAAAAGCCATGTCGTTGCAATGCCGTGGCCAAGACCAGTATGGGCTATTAGACTCTAAGGGTACTTTAATCTACCCTTGCTGGATTGCTGGGGTCCTAATCGTCATTTTTAGGGTCCCATAGCCCATAGTGGGAGCAGAATTTTTCGAAATGGAGCAAAGTCCACGGTGCTTCCTCAGTGGACTTGCTTCTTCACTGTACTGTGAACCCTCTCCAACAAAGAATCATTAAACCCCAAACCCTACACCCTAACTTGTAAACCCTGAAGTTGAGGCAGGAGTCTTGAACTTCCTCTGACTGGAGTGGACTTTGCGCCTCTCAGAAGGGATGGGTCGGGCTCATTTGTTCAACGCGTTATCCAAGCCGCATTAAGCCGTGTTCAACTTTGGATTTTTGAGGGCTTTGGTATAACCCTACCGCCCCTTGCGCATTTATGATTGAAGGCAGGAATCTTGGGCTTGAAGGCTTTGTGATCCCGGCTGAAACCTGCAGGCTGGAATTAAATAATCTCCTGATTGTGGTATACTATGATGTAATGTAACCCTAAATCCTAAACCCTGTATACTACAATGTATAGGAAATATTTGAAATTAGGGAGTGGGTGGGATTTC
This sequence comes from Symbiodinium pilosum, assembly GCA_905231905.1. Lineage (NCBI taxonomy): Eukaryota > Dinophyceae > Suessiales > Symbiodiniaceae > Symbiodinium > Symbiodinium pilosum. The sequence continues at coordinate 41,369 of CAJNIZ010033101.1, read as the reverse complement.
CTATTATTAGCCATGGTCTGAACTGCTAGTATCCCCCTTAATAACCTCTGTAGTAGTCCCCTAAATCCCCGATATATCCCCCCTTTAAGGAGTTTAGACTATGGCTCATATCAGGGGAGGGGATTAGGATTCCGTTGGCAGCTCGGGTTCATGGTCGAATGTTGAGCAGACCGCAAGGCTGCGTTTTGCCTATATAACCCTCTGCAATCCCCATATAACCCATATCAGCCTCTAGAATCTCTGCATAACCCTAGAACCCCTATATTTGGCCTTCTGTAATCCCTAACCCTAACTCATTCCTGAACCCTAAACCCTAAATCCTAAACCCTAAACCCAGATGAAGGGGCCAGATTTGGAGTCCACAAGCCAGATTTCCGGAGGAAGCTGGGTATCAGTTTTTATGTGTACGGCTCAGCACCTCGTGTGCGAGACGCCAAAAATGTAGCGTTAACTCCCCCATGAAGTGATTTGAGGGGTCACTTCTCGGCTGTCTATAGGGTTTAGGGTTTAGGGTCTGAAAGTGGGGCTTACCGTTCTCGACCCCACGGGCGAACAGGGTTCAAGTACAGGCTTTCGGGTCTAAGGAACTAAGAAGCCTTAGAAGAAGCACGGTTGTTCTTCACATGATCCACCATGGATCGTATGCCTTAAAGATTGAAGACCCCAAGAGTCCCCGACAAACCCTTAAGGTCCCCAGAAAGTGCACACCATCCCGAATAATAGGGCTTTAGGGCCCAAATATCATAATGTTACTGGCCTTTGGGCCCGGAAAACCCTAGTGTTTGGGTCCTTGGACCCTTATATAGTCCCCATATATCCCTAGATATCCCCCTATAACCCCCTTAAAGGAACCCCTAGTGTTTGGGTCCTGGGACCCTTAGGGGTAGAAACTCTGACCTCCCTTTGCCAGTGCTGAGAGAATTGCTCATGCCTGGGCTTGATCACACACCTGCACTAAGGGTCCATGTACTCAATCACTGGGTACTTGGGGTTTTGGTAGTAGTAATTATAATACGTTTTTTGTGTGAGTATATGGAAGTTTGGTACTTGGACCCTTAGAGCTGTTGCCAAACAGCTCACTGGAGAGAAAGGTTTCCTTACCAAGCCCCTCGCACAATGAAAAGTCTACACACCGGGAGCTAAATGCCTAGGCCTGCAAAGACAAGCCTAACGCCTAGTGTGAAGGCGACGTAGACGATTAAAAGGGGGCTTCAGGATTTTTGATACCACGATACAGTCAGGCCGCGCGGGGGGCTTCTTGCGAACTCTTCAGACTTTTGCCCTCAACCCTTGTCGCGCCTATGCACAGAGAACTCATCTCTAAAACCGCTTTGAGGGACCCGTAGTTATTCAGAATCCTACAGCGACTGTCCTTGCTAAACCTGAAGCCCTATAGTAGGCTCTAAATCCGGAGCCGTAAGCCCTAAGCCCGCAGAAACGAAGCTCTATTAATAGCAAAATATCCACATGAAAGATGGCAAAACCTTAAGCCCAAATTGTTACGCCGTGAAACCCAAATCCTAAGCCCAAACCCTACAACCCGAAATATCCCCATACACCCGTGATATCCCTGCATGTAACCTCTCTCTCTATATATATGTATATACATATATAGTTTTATGTGTCTGTATCCTTTAACTCCTGGAACCACAGAAAAGGCTGCAGACGAATACCTGGCCGGTGTGCCGCAAACCGGACGCCAGCAGCGTCTCTCCAACCTGCCAAGCAAATGTAAGGTTTAAGGGGTTTAGGGTTAAGGTCTGGAGGTTTGTGATTGAGGTTTAGGGTTTTGGGTTCAGAGCTTTGATACTCAGGTCTGGGATGGACAGTCAAGGCACATGAGCATTGTGATCCGACATGAACATTACCCTGAAAATGGCCCTGCCAAATGGCCCTGGGAGGGTTCCAGAAGAAATATGTAACTAGTGCCACTACCTATCAGCCTAACCCCTCAAAAAATTGATCCAGGGGCACGCCTTTAGTCATGTTACGGCTCTGAACATGATGATTCAGGGAGAAGTCTGCAATGAAGGATTTTAGGCTCTCTGCGCCTTCAATGCCTGTACTTCACTGAAAAACGAAACTGGAACCGCTACATAAACAGGGCTCTATGGAATCCTTCTTAGAGTTATACCGGAATTTAGGATTCCTAATGCTTCTGCGCCCAATCTTTCAACCCCCAACCCGAAAAGTCTAGCAAGTCTAACCACAGCCCCGCTAAACCTGCAAGTCCCTAAATCACCAACTCTAAGATTAATCGCGTGCCTGGAAATCCAAAGGCGCAGTAGGCAGTTCAATTTGTGTTGTAGATACCGCCTGAACCTCAAGTGTGTGTAGAAAATATCTCGCTGCATTGCTTGGCTCTCTTCTCTTTATGTGCCTTGGGGCTATTATTTACCTACCCTTGGGGTCCACGTAGAGTTGTTACGACGTCCCATGAACCTTCTAGCGAGCGGCAAGCCATGATGCCGCCGCTTAAACAATTCAGACATGGCTTTGGTCGGTGTATACAAGTACCCCAATATAGACCCTATTACCTGTATTATTGGCATGTCCATAAAGGTACCCCCAATTTTGGAAACCCCAATATTACAGCGAAGACACCCAAAATATGTAGAAGAAGTGTCTTCCTGGCTCTTCTTTTGGCTTTCGGGCCATTATCCTTCCTACACTTTTGGGGCCCAGATAATTATAATTCATATACACCTCTATAGACCCATTTTCCATTTATTTAATTCTCCATTTCCTTTTCCATTTGAGTCTGCGTTCTGTGGGGACCTAATCCCTAAATGCCAGAGATTCCCAGAGAAGCCCGCTGAAGCCCATACCCTAAGCCACTTCTACATTGCCTGCCTCCAGCCTCCGGCGCGTCGGGCGCGCAAGTGGAAAAAGTGTATGGCCCCCCTGAGCAGGATCCGACCAGAACTACTTTGACAATTAAGGTGGATACGCTAAACTCGATCCCCTGAACCCTAAACCCGAAACTGGTAACCCTAAACCCCCAAACCGTGTGCTTCTCCGTGGAGAACAAATGGCTGTGGATCCAAAAGTCGTTCTGTTGCAGGGCCCCCCACCTCCTATTACATGCCCCTTTGTCGCGGCCTGTTGTTGCAAACCTTTGTGGTAACTGCTTGGCACAGGTATGCCCCACAAAAGAACCTTGTCGCAGAGGCGCTTGTTGCAAGCCAGCGGATTCCTGTTACAAGCCTATGTTGCGGAATGGCCGACCAAGCCTGTTACATACCCAGTGCTTGTGATTCACAGCCGAATCTCAATTGCAAAGCCAAATAGACAAGGATGGTGCTGCTAAACACAAAGCTTGGGACATTCTTGCATTTCTGGTAGGACGTGCTGCATCATGTCTGTGAATCATCTATGGGAGGATAGATCCCTTCACGTTGATTGCCAAGGATGCCGTGCCGCCGATTAATCCATGTTCCCTACAAGCCTGTTGTGCTCCACAGGGGTATGGCTTCCCACAGCAATAACTGCCTCTTGGCTTGCTGTTAGCCTATGTGACAAAGCTGGACACAGGATCGCCCATAAAGGTTCCTCGCTTGTTTGGGGACACTCCTTAGCTGGTGTGCAACTCCGGTATAGCCGCAGACGTACCCTGCATCAACCCTAAGCAGTCCCAAGATTTTCCCCAGTATGAATTGTATGACCCCTACACTCTGGACCCTAAATCCTGAACCTTGAAACCTAGACCTAAACAATGAACCTGAAACCAACATTCCAAACCCTGAATACTAAGAATAATGTTCGGGTTCACTGCCTTCCAGCTTCACTGGAGGCACAATATGTAGGCAATTCATAGGGCTTGGGCTTCAGGGTTCAGGTTTTGAGGGTTATCCCCTTAAGCCCCATACACTCCGAGACCTGTAACTACCCTAAACCCAACATGTCTAGACACAAGGAAGCCTGTACTACAAGTCTTCTACCTCCAAAATTTTGATGGTGCTTAACAAGGGATGGAGGGATGGCACGCAGGTACTATGGTGGGAGGACATTTTCTCAGGGTATTATCCCCCTATAACGGAGAATCAAATGGAACAGAACATGGAAAATTACATGGAAACCAGGTATATGTAGGGATTTACTGGGTTGCTGTTAAGGAACTTAAAGTAAGCTACCATAATGGGTGTGTATATAAATATATATATATATGTATATGTATATCTCTATAGTAATTCATATGGCTTCCCCAAAATAGTAACGTAAAAATTAAGTTCGTTAACAGCAAGGCAGTCGTGGGAGGACATCTTATAGGTATGAGTACTGGGACCCACTCCACCCCTCCCCCCATTCATACTTAAAACCCTAAACCGCAAACCCTAGACCCAAAACCCTCCAGGCCTCACTGGAAGGGACCGTGGCAAGATAGATGATGAACGTCAGCCAGCGCATGTCTCGGCAATTGTTCGTGTCCAGGTGCAGCCTTTGAGCTTAGAAAGGCTTAGAGTTTAGGTGGTTTAGGCTTTAGGATTGGTAAGATGATTTTATTAACCCCCCCCCCCCCGCAAAGTGAGAAGCCTAAAGCTATCATATGGTTAGAAAAGGATCCTAACTTTGGGGGGTTGGTGTTACCAAAGCACTCTGACCATTCCGTGGGGGCTGCCAGGATTTGGGTACCGCATAGTCAGCTCTGGGCACTGGTTCAAGGAGGCTTGGGTCCTGGACTCTGGGGCGGTTGGCCATGGGTGGTACTACGGTGGTTGCCCGCACTCCTGTGAGGAAGCAGCGAGCGCCTAACTAGAAAGGCTGGCACTGCAAGGCTGTTGCAGTGGTGGCATTGGTTCTGTTCTTCTGGTGTCGGAAGAGGGGGAGTGCGTAAGCAGCAGAAGCCCTTAAGAGCTGCTTGCCACAGCGCGTTGCCCCATATCCAACATCCTTTCTTTGTGGGTGGTTGGGCTGGGCGCAGGTGGGCAAAATGACCAGGTCATGATGTCATTCACAACCATAAACCCTCTGCCATCTTTCAGCCAAGTGTCCCCAAAGTCACTCTCGGTTCATCTTGATCTAAACCATCCTCGGCGTCTGTCAGCTGGTCAAGGGCTCTATAGGAAGTATATGTATACAGAGATATATATATATATATACATCTTAAGCCCTATGCCCTAAAGCGGAATGCGTATAGATACGCATGTAGGCGTCTCATTAATTCTACTGGATGGTCGGGCTTGGGGTTGATGGCTTTGCACTTAGAATCTCAAGAGCGGGGCTTCGGGTTTAGAGTTGTTTCCAAGGTGGCGGTTGGAAGTTCAACACTACGGGCGTTGAGCTTGGTGCTTAGAATTTACGGTTAGGTTTTAGCGGAGATGTCTCACACCCACATCTCAGTTGTGGGAATCATCTTAATTACGTTTAGAGCTACCTGAACCCTCAGCCGAAGATCCCAATGCCCAGGCTTTCCTGCATTGAACCCTGAACCTGGAGACTAGGGGTTTAGGCTTTAGGGTTTCGGATTTAGGGTTTAACGGTTTTTGGGTTGAAGGTTTAGGGTTTAGGGTCTGGGTTAGGGGTTTCGGGTTAAGGGATTTGGGTTAAGGGTTTAAGGCTTTGGGATCCTGACCCCTGAAAAGATACAACCTACCTTCCGACAAGCTGACATGCAACTCCATAAAAAAAAATAATAAAACACTTTTAGAAGCAAGTAGTTTTCATAGAACATGGAAGCTGCTATAGTATATTGGGGTTATATTGGGATAATGGAAAAGAAAATGGAAACTCCTCTATTATAGGGTCATATGTGGGTATATTACGTTGGGGCTATATTGGGATAATAGAAAAGAAAATGGAAACTCCTGGGGAACTCCTATTGGGCCCTTCTTGGGCTTCCATGGTAATTTGGAGGAGGGTAAACCATGCCAAGATGAGATACTGCCCAGGGGCCGGAGGCGTGAAATGCACAGCCCATGGCATCTCACCTGGTGGATTGGCGTCATGTACGTAGTGGGCTCTCAAAATAGGGATGCTGGCAGAATATTGAGTTTGTGTGAGGATTACCGGCTCCTTGTGAGTTGTAATGGAGGGCTGGTTTGAGGAACCAGTCTATAGAGACAGAAGGGCATTTCGACCAAAGTAGAACAATCACATACCTGAAAGATGGTAGTATCCATTACTAGGGGACTCCTATATAGACCTCAAAATGCAATCATCCTTATTATAAGTACCCCAAAAAGTAACCCGGATTTTGGGAAGCCGCCACATTACCTGTTCGGGATGCGTTTCCATATGGAGTCACTCAAAACTGCCCAGTAAATGAGAACAAGCCCCTCAAGTGGTTCAGGGTTTATAGCGTGTAGGGTTTAGGGTTTAGGGTGTACTGTAGAGCTTTGGGATCTTGGTAGTGGACAGTGCTGGTGGTTGTTCACTTTACAACTGAGATATAGTCTAAACTCCGAGTATCCCCAATAAGGGCCCCTAGAATAATCGGCTATATAATACCCTATAGACCCTTTGAGGACCTTAGACCCCAAACCCTCACCCCGAAACCCTGACCCTTTTAGCAACTGAGACCATAGCTCACGTGGTCACTGTCAGGTAGATGCACAGAAATCGCAAGACTCCATGGCTCTATGACTTGAACAAGCAACTATTTGGGGGTTCCCTAGAGTTAAGGGTACTATTGAGGGTTATCCGAACAGTAAACAGAGCTATAACTCATGTTACAAATACTTACGAAGTTCCATGAACCTCTAAGATAGGCTTTAAGGCTCCTAAACCCAAGACCCTAAACCCTAGACCCTAAACCCTAAACCCTAGACCCCCAACTTTAGACTCTAAACCCTCTTCCTAAACCTCACCCAGACCTGGATGCGGCTCGAGGCCGCTAATCGCAGCGACCCGCCGCTCCACTGCGCGAAGCACCGCCCATGCCCCTTGGGGTTCCGGGGAGCTTCAGGGTTCCCCAAGGGTCCATGTACCCAATATTTGGGTCCCTTTAAAAGGATATATAGGGACATTTTGTACCCAATGTTTGGGTACTTAAGGCTTTGGTAGTATAATAGTAATTATAGTACAGGTTTTGGGTAAGTATATGATCATGGAATACTTGGACCCTTCGGGGTTTAGGTTGTAGGTTTAGGGTGACTTGGGCCCAAGTTATTTACCATTTAGACCCTTGGACCTTTTGGATATGGGCTGGGCACTCTAGAGGCTTAGGGATTGAGGTCCCGTGCTTTGACCCCAAGCATGTAAAATGATTGCCTGTTTGTTGTTGGTTCGTATCTGGGCAGTGGACCACGAGCTTTCTTACTTTGAGTTCCAGGTAAGGTGTTTAGGCCCTAGGGTTTCGGGATGAAGGTTTAGGGTGCAGGATCGAGGACAATGCCCACTTGGGGACGTCGGGTTCAAGGTTTTAGATCTCAGGAACATGGATGACGTTGTAGGGATGATTGTTTAGGGTTTAGGGTCTAGGGGTTTGCTTTTTGCGGACCGATATCCGGACTCTATAGGGCTATAAGGATCCTTGGAGAAAATCCCACTAATGGGTTCAGGGCGTAGGCGTCTGCGTCAACGTAAGATTTACCAATTTCGGATTTGTTGCTCGGCGCAGGAACTGTGGGTGGCTCAGAAGCTCATTTTGCAAGTTAGGGCCAAATTTTCGGGGGCTGTGCTACTCGAAGCGTGATTCATACACACTGTAGCTTGGGCACCAACCTCCTTTGCGAATCAGGTGGTCGCGAAGTTGAAGGTTGCAAGTACTGCCTTCCTGTTGGATGGGTGCCTATGAAGATGTAACTTTTTCTCCACTGAGAGCGGGTAATGCTCCCAAAGGGTCCATGTAGGTATATGATGGTATATGGTATATACTTTGGGCCCAAATGGGTTCGCATATACCTACTTTAAGGCCCAAGTATATACCATATAGCTACATGGACCCGTTGGGGCTGGTTGCCAGATTTGTTCTCACACATCGTCTTCGGATACGGGAATCACATGCACCGAATGCAGATCCAGCGGCCGGACTCCTTGCCTGTGGGATCCAAATCCTTGGGCAAGCGCAGGAACTGACAAATGTCAGCAGGAAGCATGACGTGGGATTGGAACCCTAAGGGTCCATGTACCCAATAATTGGGTGCTTGGGGTTTTGGTTCCAGTAATTGTAGTACAGGCACAGAACCGCGCTAGATTAGGAACATTCATTATTGCGGGTCGGGATTCGACCAGAAATGGAGGAGCTTTGTAAACCAAGCCCAGATTCCACTCGGACCTTGGCAGGCGTGGCGCCATCCAGATTCTCCTGCGTAAAGGGGAGATGGGTTGGTAGCGTGAGCATGGAGGAAAAGCAGGACTGGCCTATAGGGAGAATACCTATTGGCGTACCCCAACCCCTATTATTCACATTCGGGGCCCTACCCCGCTCTAAACGTTTATAGGCCCTGCAACTCGATCCTTCCCAGCTTTCACTGAAGCTTTTTTTTGCCGCGTGCAAATTACGGTTTGCAGGGTTTGGGCTCTGTGCCCTACCCAAACACCACCACAGCGGTTCCAAGCAGCAATGGCCAGGGTTCTGGCGAAGGCCAGCTGAAGGAATGCCAAGGAGCGTCATTGAGAAGATTTTGCTAAGTAAGCACCGAATCGTTCGCTACAGGACAACCTTGTATGTACCCTGTAAAAAGACAGGTAGTGGCAACATCATGAAGCCAACCGAAGCGACATAACCGTAGCTGTCTTGCATGGCTAAACCCGAAACCGGTAACCAGGTGACTATGCGCCATAACCATACTCTCCACCCACCTCCACGCAACACTCAAGATGATACGATGGCGTCCTCAGTACAAAAAATGAAGCAACAAACATAACTTGACTTTGCATCAAAAGGTACCCCTTGAATTTTGGAAACTCCGGCGAAGACTAGAGCTCACACAGGGCTGCCTGGTGATCAGGTTTTGGGCTTCAAAAAAAAACTCCACTGAACCCAGGAAGGAGCCAATAATTAGTTGTGGTTATGGTCCAGTGTTTGAGGCTAGGGTTTGAAGGCCAAGCATATAATTTGAAACCGACCCTTCTACATCAGACGTGGTGTACACCAACTCCCTATTCCTTACATCGAGCTTTCTCGTCTTTGTGCTGAACACCTATATGAATAAGCCCGGCAATTACGAACTCGCACTAAAACTCGTGCAAACTGCTTTGATGGCGTCCATTTACAAGGCGACGGCCGAACCCTGAACCCCAGGCCCATGAAACTTTTCATGTTCACAGCACGAGAAACTCCCGGTCCTCAACCAAGCTCCGGACAGCTGCACACTCCTCACACACCATGGGGATTTCTCGGCAAGCAGGGCCCCTGGAGGAATTCTGGGTGTGATTACTAAGGATATTCGGTGACGGTCTGCGAAAGCTCTCATATGGGCTCTGAAGAAAACAGAGGCGCAGGATGCTAATGTACTTAGAGGGTCAGGGGGACATAGTAACAAGGAGTACGGCTCCTTAAACCCAGACCTCGAAATCAGACCCACAAAGCTGCCAAAAAAAATGCCCATGTATACTTTGGGGTTCAAGCAAGGGTGGTACGTAGACTTAATACGTACACTGACTCTGCAAATAAGTTTCTCAGGGTTCTTCGAGGCGTTATGGCAGAATCTGTAGCGTCTAGAGTTTAGGATTTATGTTTTAGTGTGTTGCTTATCCCTAGGGCCCTAGAAATGCAGAATCAAGCCAATTTCCCATGCAACTTTAGCTGGCAGGGTTTGTTCTGTCTTGTGTAGAGATAGACTTGTACGGTAGTACATCTATGACACATCTCTGCAAGATTGTTATCAGGACCCTTAAACGTCAAACCACCAATCCCCAAACCCTCTAGAACCCCCTTAAAGCCCTAAACCCTATAGCTGAAATACCTGTAGATTCTCGTAGCCCAGTCCTCGACGGTCAGGAAATCCTGGCACTCGTAGATTTGCGGCTGCTCGCCTCTGCTCAGGGGAGCTCATACGTTTTTATAGTAGGCTGGTTTAGGATACAGTTTATAATAAGGTTTAGGATTGAGGATTTAGGACCTAAATGGGCCTAAGGCCCTAAACGCCAAAGTTGAAAATTCAAAGCCTATCAGCACTAGACCTTCAACTATACATGCACGCCCTGAGTCATAGACTTAGTATCTGTAAGCCCGCTAGGCTACGCCGTACAAGCCCTAAATCGACTCCACCTTGGCTACAAAGACTGCGCACATGGTTTTAGGGTTTAGGTTTCCAGAAGGGTCCCACCATGCATTCGCGAAATGACCCTTCCGGGCTTGGGGGCTCACCAGCCTGATGTGCAAGCCTGAATATAGTGGCCAGTATTATCTAGTCGCACGACTTACACGCATTTAGTACGACGTACTCCAAAGCCCTATTCTACCTTGCGCTGATCTCAAGTCGAAATGCACTCACTTCATCCATTCACTGCCTTCTAGATATTTCCATTCAAACCACTCTCGTTTCACCTTCGACGAACCAGACTTGCGTCCCCTGCATCCCGAAGGCCTATTCTAGCTATCAGGCTCCTACATTAACCGTCTAGGAGTAGTACCTGACGCAGCTAGACCTGAACCTCCGAAATCTCAAAACCCTTCAAGGCAACTATGTCCATTGGGTCATTCTCCCTTGCAGTCACTGTCCTCAAAGGGGTATTTACGGGGCCTTTTCTTCGATGCGTTTGCTCAGTGGGGTAGCTGTTACTATAAGGGTGAATAACCTAACCCTAAGGGTCCATGTACCCAACAATTAGGTACTTAGAGTTTTGGTAATAGCAGTTATAGTACAGGATTTGGGTTAGTATATGATTATTGAATACTTGGACCCTTGGGGTAATGTCTAGGAAGGATACTCTTCCAAGCCCAGGAGGGTTTCTCAGGAATGCAGCAGCGTTCGACGGGCTCTTCAAAGGGGTTTCAAAACATCAGGAGTCCCCTTGTGGAATCCCTAAAATGAGGATTATAGTATTTTCAGGTATACATTAGGGTCTCCTCATTTATGGAGACTACCACATGTTCCTGGCCTAGTGGCAGATCAAGCGCCACGTTGCTGATCTTGGTTCAGGAATGTCAGCCAGGGACGCATCGTCAGCGCCGGCACACATCAGGAGCTTGCGATTAGGACTTAGCGCTCAGGGACGCAAGATGAGGAAGACCCATATAGCATGGGGTGCGGTAAGAATTCAGAACTTTAGGGCCCAAAGTGGGGTTTGCCTATGGACACTGATCCCTAGGGTTGGTGTGGCAGAGTACTAGAATCCTCCAAGACTCTTCAGGGGGGGACCACCTGACTTACCTCTTCAAACTGAACGTGTCGCGCTGGCTTTGCGGGCGCTGGACACCCTAAACCCTAAACCCTAAACCCTAAACAATGAGACTATGCTTTGCCCAGCAATGCTGCGCAGCTCATAAACGACTTCAGGAGGCCCAGCCGTTTTCCAAGCGAAGCTGTAAGCAAAAATGGCCTTGCACAAGCTGGGTCGTTGAAAGAACACGATCCCTTCAACTCTACACCGATGAGGCCCAAATCTTGCAAAGGTGCAACAAGCAATCTGACAGGCCCATGGAAGTCTGAAAACGGCTAGGGAAATAGTCCCCCTGAAGTAGATAGAATAAGGCTTTGGGTATATTATAATAAGATCCCCATATACCCCATATTCTATCTACTTAAGGGGGACTATGTCCCTAAACCCTAAACCCTAAAACCTAAACCCTAAACCCTAAGTACCCCATATTCTATCTACTTAAGGGGGATTATATCTGTGATGAGGCTTTGGGGTCGCTAACTGCTGTTGATGGAGGAAGCCACAAGGGGCCCTTCAAGTTGGTAGGGCTAAGGGTTGTAGGGTTTAGGGTTTAGCGTTCAGGCCTTAGGTTTCAGGATTTAGGGCTCAGGGTCCAGGATGTACAGGAATTAAGGTGGTGCAGCGGAAGACCAACTGTATGATCGCACTAGCGTAGAAAGGGAGCTTTTACGCGCAGCTGGTGGATATATGCTGTATATTAGGTGGACCCCCCACCTAGCAGTAGTGACTACAAGGGAGAATGGGGATCATATTAAGATCCTCTTATATTCCTATTATACCACTATTACAGGGTTGGAGGTCCTCCTAGTGATACATGTATATACATCCGATATCTGAAGGAGCGGTCCAACTTTATCGCAACTGGAGGGACCCTCTCATTCCTCCAGAAGCCCTAAACCCTAAACCGCTAAATCCCCTAACTACACCCCTGAACCCTAAACCCTCTAAACCCTAAACCCCCTAAGCGCCTTAAACCCCCTGAACCCCAAACCTCCTGAACCCTTCAGCAGATGCGACACTACCCTTTGCTTGAAAGCTCTGTCATGGTTTTAGATTCGGGAAAGCCGCCTCGAGATGAGACCCAGGGCCAAAACGGAAAGAAAGCTGGAATAGGTTTAAGGGTTTAGGGGTTTAGGGTTTAGGGGTTTAGGGTTCATTCCGTGGTATAGCATCTGATTTCTGGGGCATGCACATACCTGTTAGAAATCCTACAATAGAAACAACTGGCTAAGCAATGCTTGAGCACCGCTGCACCGCTGATATGCGCCATACCTTTCATCAGGGGCTCCCATGTGGTTCCTTTTTGCTTGTCATGTTTTCGTCGCTAGAGAAGTATATTGAATGTAGCTAGATCCTCCATCTACCCTCTATATACCCTGAATAGGGACCAGATGAGCCATAGTCTAAACTCCTAGTATCTCCCTCAACAACCCCTACAATACTCCCCGTCATAATCCCTTATACAAACCCCCTTTAAGGAGTTTAGACTATAGCTCATATACCACTTAGATCAAGGAGGATCCTGCGGCACCAAGCAAAAGGAACTGCACTGGATGCAAGGCCTGAATCCTGAATTTGCTGTTTAGGGTTTAGGCTTTAGAAACCTTCGGGCGTAGGGTTTAGGATTGAATTCCTGACCATACTAATAACCGTCCTCGTCCCTTTCAGGGTCCATGCCCTTGTCAGCTTGTTTCCGAGCCAAGCGCTCCTGATGGTTCGCAGCGAAACATGTTCCTTATCAATACTTATACACGACTACGCATGAACATGAGCGCGTAGGTGTTTAGGAGTATGCACACAAAAGCCAATACGGACACAGGCATAGCTGTAGACGTCTCATGATACTGTACGTTATATGCACACCAGCTGGCCTTACTTGGGCTTACGCACCCATGGTATAGATTTACATGTATCAGGCTAGTAAACCTCTTTGCGCTGAATTTAGGGCATTCTGAGGATCTGGGAGCGAACGTGCGGCCGTGTCACTGCTAATGGTCGCCTGATAGGTATGTGAGATGCACCCTAGGAATGTTGTGAACTTTTGTCTTCAACAACGAGGTACATATGCTCAAAACTCACAGTTGTTGCGGCATTCCATCCTTGAAGTCCCCTTGCGTACGGATTGTTACAAGTCGAACGAGCATCCAAGACGCAGGGCCTACATGCTACAGCGAAGTTGCCTCAAGCCTCAGGCATGTGAATGGCAAGCCGAGCACACCAACGCACAAAATTTCAAGTGCCAACTAATCGTCAATCCCCCAACTGCCGAACCTTCTGCAGGTCCATTTGCCCACCAACAACTTCTACTTACGTGCTGGCTGAGCCCCTAACAGCAGGGTAATTTTAAACAGTTTCAATTCCCAATTTAAGGGCATTTTGGGACTATTGCCGATATAAACCACCATTTAGGGTGAGGTCGGGTGAGCTCGCTTTAAATTGCTCAGTAATAGGCTTTGAGCTCTGAAGTCCTGAGTCCCACAGCCAAAGTGACAGCCGCAGTTGAAATCTCTACTCCATCCTTGCCTCCCCAACAGGGTTTAGGGTTTAGAATTTAAACTTTACCTGAGTCCCAAATGTATGTAAAATAATGGCCTTTAGTGCTGTTATAATGGGTTTAGGGCTATTATTTTACATACTTGTGGGGTTTAGGTAGGGCTTAGAGTATAATAGGGTTCCGGGTTTAGGGTATGTATAATACGGTTTAGGGTTTAGGGTAACCCAGAACTTGCATTTTGACGCAAAACCTGCTGAAGCTTCAGGTCAATGATCGGCCCAGGCACTTCGGACTGGAGAAAAATAGATTTGAGGTTTTCGGTTAAGGGGCTTCAGGGAATTTGGCATGTAGGCATAGGGTTTAGGGTTTAGGGTGTTCTAGGTTTAGGGTGGATGGTTTAGGGTTTATTTAGGGGATCAGCAGATACCAACCCTTCTGCCAGACGTCCCAACAGGCTATAGTTTCTGCCTTGCATTTCAAGACTGTAACTTGTCAGCCACCTGAGCCAATGAATAAGGCTCCAAACCTTACGTTTTATATAAACTGTTCTAACGCTTGAGCTAATGCAACCCTCGACGAGGACGACCACCACCACAACAACAACGACGACTAAGACTACCTTTTCCATTTCTCCTACCACTGTTGCCATTCTTATGCTGTTTCTATTTCTTTCTACCACTACCAAATACTTTGAACCCTCAACCCTCAACCCGGCCACAAGGCATACCAAGCGTGTCTTGCCTTGGCTTCGTCGATTTCCCGCTTCTTGCCGTTGGCCACCATCTTGGTTTAAAAGAGTTTGGGTCTTCGAGGTGTGGAGCTTAGGTGTCAATAGCAGCATTTTAGGGTTTAGGGTTTAGGGTATAGGGTTTAGGGTCTAAACTCCTGGTATCCCCCTTAATAATGGAGAATCAAATGGAAAAGAAAATGGAAAATGAAATGGAAACTGGGATTATATAGAGGATTATAGGGGTTGAAAGATTTTGTGTGTGAAAAGTCCGGCTCCCAGATGGGATAACACGACCATGAAGGCACGTTCGCAGTCGAGTGTCATTTCCAGCTAGTGACAAACCCAAAACTCTCCTCTCCAACTTCATCAGACGACATGCTTCAGGTGAAGCAGGCTACGCCGATTTTACCCTAGCCCTCAACATCCAACCCTACATCTGAAACGCTAGACTGCGCTGAACCTATTTAGCATGAGAGAAATGGATGCTGCCGACAGGCCAGTGCATCTTTCATCTCCAGCCGTTTCTCACGGAGCTCCTCGCAAGAGCAGCAAATCTACAAACCATGGTGATTAAGCGCAAGCTGGGTGTTTCTCAAAATAGCGAACGGTCTTGGAGCCAATAGACATACAGACCCCAGACCCGAATCTTCAGCGTCTCTCTCAGGATGTAAAGGCGATGTCTAGGGAAACGTCATACAGAAAAGCCACGGTAGTAACGAGCAGAGCTCAGAAGAGATAAACGCTCGCCTAGGGATTCGGAAGCCTGACATCAACCTAATGTCGGTGAATCGCGAATATACGAATGATTCAAGACAAACTGAGCCATCCTCCTAAGTCTTGGCAATTGCAACTGCTCAGTGCCCCTTAGTTGGTGCAACATCACCGCCGTCAACCATAGACAATCTTGCATCAGCTTTCAATCCCTCTAGACCCCATGAACAGGGATCCAAAGGGGAGATTTCCCTTATCCACTGTACGTCACTCTTACCCTTGCGTTGAGCTGGACATATCCCTTTTTCAACCTAGTGTTCACATCTATCAGGGTCTTCTTCCCGGCCTCACTTGCAAGAAACAATTCTCATCGTTCTGGACCCTCGCAAAGGCGAACATGCTTACGAGTCGGATCTCATAGTGTGAGCGATGCTCACATCTTGTTAGCCAAATGCCGCAGAAGCTCTGCGAGAAAAAATCTGCCAAGTCTGGCCCTAAACCCTAAACCTTAAACCCATCCTAAACCCTACACCCTGAACCCTAAACCCTAATCCCAGAATCATCCTTATCTCAGCTCTGTACCGTTCTTTTGCATGTGACAACGGCTGGTAGAGCCTATGCTGCAGACTGCTCCTGCTTGTTCTTCTCGAAAGCGTCTTCATAGACCTGCAGTAGTAGCGGTAGGTAGTTGCAGTGGTAGTGTCTGTGGTAGTAGCAGTAGTAGCAGCAGTAGTAGCAGTAGTAGCAGTAGCAGTAGTAGTAATAGCAGCAGTAGTAGTAGTAGTAGTAGGAGTAGGTAGCAGTAGGTAGCAGTAGTAGGAAGAGGAGGAGGAGGAGGAGTACAGGAGCAGTAGTAGCAGCAGCAGGGGCAACCCGCTAGTAGCAGAGCCAGTACTGCCACTGCTGCTGCTACCGTTTTTTTGCTGCCACTACCCCTAAGGTTCCAAATATTCAATAATCATATATTTACCCAAAACCTGAAGTATAATTACGATTACCAAAAAACTAACTACCTAAATATTGGGTACATGGACCCTTAGGGTACCATGGCAGTAGGCCATAGCTTGATAAGCCCATCTCTGATCCCGAGGGGATAAAACCCAACACACACTTCTCTCTGAACCCTAAACCCTAAACCCCTAAACCCTAAACCCCTAAACCCTAAACCCCTAAACCCTAAAGCCCTAAACCCTAAAGCCCAAACCCGAATCTTGACCTGAAGAGAAAGACACCTTCAGCCCTAAACTTTGAAACCCTCTAACCTTGCACCCTGCACCCCAAACCCTAAAACCTTAAACCCTAAAACCCTTAAACCCCGAACCTTAAACCCCAAACCCCCAAAAAACCTTAAACCCTTAAACCCTCTTACCCCGGAACCCTCAAAACCCCCCAGACCTTCAATAGCAATTTTCCATGTTCTTTTCCGTTATCTCTATAAAACCCCTATATTACCCTCATATAATCGTAGTTTCTATTTCCATTTCCAATATACCCACATATCTCTATACATATATATATATGTAGATACATGTATATATATATATATGTATATATATATATATATTCTACCCCAAATCCTAAACCATCCCCTATAAACGGCCCAAGATCCTGGCCTGGCCATCCCGCGACTTCCACTCGGCGAAGACGGCCTGGCGCACTCAGCTCACTGCAGCCAGGCCAAACTAAAGGGTCGTGATGGGTTTAGGGTTTAGGATTTGGGTTTACGGTTCGGGATTCAGGGGTTAGGGTTCAAGGTTCAAGGTTTAGGGTTTGGGCTTCGGGGTTCAGGGTTTTTAGGTTTTGGGATTTTGTGTCTGTAGTTGGAAATCTTCTTGCTTCATCGGTAGTATATGGCACCCAAGACAGCTTTTAATCTTTGAGACGCCCCTCATGTGTTGGGGTCAAGTCAAATGCCTTAAGAAAGTGCTTCCTCTATGCTGTAGGGCCGACAAAACCAAAGTCTCTTAACAAACAACGCGCTGAACCCCAAACCAATATCAACACGCTGCACCACCTCCTCCAGAAACTTGCTGGTTGCCAGTGCAAAACACAGGGTTGAATCTCTGCAGTAGCACCTGTATTATAGTCCCCCATCAGTAGATAGAACTTGGCTTTGCGTATATCATAATAACATCCCCATATACCCCATATTGTATCTACTTAACCGGGACTACATGCCCAAATGGTACACTAGTTTGAATTTTTCCTTTGGCCCCAACCACTTTTCCCCTGGAAGAGCCCGTAAATGAAACCGTACCCCGACCTTGCTTTAACAACCTTCTGGGCTCTGCTCAATCAGGCTAGGGACCGCAGAAGGCACGCTAGAACACAGCAACCTCAACCCCTGTAAACTTACCCGTTCCTAGTAGGGAATACGGGAATATAATCTCCATATACACCCTGTATACTATTTTCCTTGATTCCCTACTCAGAACCAGCGAGTAAACCCTGAGCATCTAGTCCCAACCCTGACTGAAACTTTGCCAATCGAATGAGCATGGCGCTTTCCATAAATACATGGAATCACTAGTTTTCGCAAACCCTGTCCCCTATAGACCACCGTCCAGCCTCACCATTTAACTTTCCATTTTCCTTTGCACTTAATTCCATGATCTGGATATAAAGGTCCACAACCCTAAACCTTGAACCCTAAATCCTAAACCTGAAGCGCGCATATTATGAAGGTGGCCTGCTTGTCCGGCGCCTTCTCAGCCTCTCCGGGCTTCACAGTACTTCTGGGCCTCAGCGGAGAGGGGTTAGGAGGAACTACCTAAATAGTATGTAAGTATTTAGGGTTTAGGGTTCATGGTATAAGGTTTAGGGATCAGGATTTAAGGTTTAGGCTTCAGGTTTTAGGGTTTCGCGTTTTGGTCACTAATTAAAGAGTATGCAATTAGGGCCCTAACCACCTGTAATATAGGAAACCATTTGGGCCCAAATTATCTACGGTTTGAGTATTTGACCCTCAGGGAAGGCTTAGATCCCTTGCGGGGAACTGTACAGGGCATGCTTGGATTTAGGGTTTCGGGCTTCCGGTTTAAGACTCACTTATTGATGCTTTCCTTAATCCCTATATAATTCCCATACAAAATCTCCCCTTAAACCCCCAGTAAGTTTAGGCTCAAGGTTGGCAGGGCGATTGCGAGTAAAACTGGACACCGAAATACGAACATCCTTATGATTAAAGGGAACCACCCACCACCACCACCCCCCCCCTCCCCCCAACAAAAAAAAAAATGTATCCCTAATTCTGGAAACCACAATTCAGCTCGCAAGTTGTCACTGGTGGAGTTGGGAGGTAAGGATGCCGAGAAGTCAGGGCTTTTAGAATATCGCCCGCGGGTTTACGAATTAGGGTTTAGGGTTGTATAGGGGCTATATGAACCCCAAAAATACAAGTGCTCAAATAATAGACCATTTGGGCCCGAGGTATTTGGGGCCCTACTTCCATGCTATTTCGGTACTTGGACCTTTACCGTAAGGGTTATGTTGTGATTATGTATATATATATATTGTGTATGATCAGATAGTTTATCAAGGGTTGATGTCCATCTGGAAGAACAGAGCCAGCACTTTGGTGGAAAGAGCCTTGCAGGGACCTTTTTCAGACCGAAAGCTGTACGAGCCACGCGAAAACACTCAACGATCCCCAAGCCTCACTAGACATGACCTACTGGTTCTCAGCAAGGAATAAGGGAGTGTGATCCCTACATGATTTCTATATAATAAGGGAAGATAATCCCTATATGAAGTAGTCCCTCATTCCCTAAGAAGAACCAACAAAATGAAGGTTAGCGTAAACTTTAGGAAGCCTCCTGGGGCGACCTGCTACAGGCTAAGCCAAAACCAATTGAGAGACACTACAGTTTTCGAAGGCACTATAGTAATGGATTCAACTTCATGTCTGTGAAGCCTCCCGTGCCGCGTTGGCGTCACATAAACCATCTACAAGTCCTGCGTCCCGAACAAATGGGCATGCAACAAGAGAAAGAACCAATCAATCAGGTACCACACCCGGCTGACCGAGTATGGGCTCTATTTGAGACATGGTCTCCATCTCCAACCCTATCCCTGGGTCCATATAGGGATCGTCAAGGTCTCATCAATTTTGGGGTACCCTACATGTAGGGGTCCATAACAAAAGGGGCCATACATATGACCATCTGCCTGTGAAGTCGTCATTTCTTGGATTGACTCAACGATGCTGAGTTTACAAAAGCCGTTGCTGTAAGCTGCAGGCTCTGCTCCAGTGCCTTCTTCGTCCTCATCACCTGACGCAGCAGTGGTATTATCAAGTTGTCAGCCTATGGGTTGGCGTCCGAACTACTCGTCTGGCATCTGTTGGCTTTTGAGCTAATCCGAGCATTTTAAGATTTTTGGGGGGGCCGCGCCAGAGTAAGGAATGGAGGGTGCCAGGTTAAAAGAATGATTGGGGCTCCTGGAACTCAATTCGAAAAACAGCAGGAATGCATTCCTGTGTCATTGGGGCTCTTGGACCTTTTTCTTATCAAGAACAGAAAAGGCATGCATTGAATATCTCTATTATCAGGATTGGTTCCACAAAAAAAATCATGAAATGTAGTCCCTGTTCCCCATACGAAAAGCCGCCAATTGTAGCTAGTCTTGGGAGCCTAATTCTACCTAATGTTTTTTCTTTAGATATGGTCCCTTATAATGTTGAAGTACTGGGATTAGGGCGTCCCCCTTGCGGAGTGCAACAGTGAGACTACGAATTCTTTAAACAAAAGTTGTCATACGCTTTTCAAAGCATCTTCGAACGACCCCTCAAAAGAAGAAGTCGAGCTCAGTTCGATTGAGACTGCGAGCTGCCAAGAGATCTGACCATGATTCTCTTAGCCAATCCTGTAACCCCAATTACCTATAGTCTAATAGGTAAAAGCCATAAACCGCCGGTGGTTGGGGCTACAGGGTAGCTCTTCATCCAGACATGAAGAAGACGCCTACTCTAGACCGTGGGTCCCAGCTACAAACTTCCTCGGCACTCGCGGGACCCGACTAATGGAATTGCCACCCTAAACCCTAAACCCTAAGCCCAAACTATAGGGCTTATTCTTTTGAATCCCGGGCTGCGTCTTGACAAGTCAGAGTTTCAGACAGGGTTTAGGGCGTCGGCCCCTGAGCTCCTTAAACCCTAAAGCCTATAATCCCTTTTAACCCTTTAAACCCTATTAGCCCTATAAACCCTATCTACCCTTTCAACCCTATAAACCCTATCTACCCTTTCAACCCTACTTATATATATGTATAAAATGTTTAGGCGGATGTATATAATATGTATATATATATATATGCTTATATAGGGTGATGGGAAAGAAAATGGAAACTACAGCATTCTTTCGGGCTTAGGGTTCTGTAGCCTAAACCCCGCATGATCCTCGCACAACACATCCATCCCTTGACCCTTAGGATGAACCCTCCTATCATTTATGCCAGATACTAAACTGCCAAACTCCTTGTATGATTTAGAGTCCCCGAGTCATGTATGCACTACTCTTGATACTTGGTACTGTATAGCGAGATTTAGAAGGAATTTACACACCTTGCTCTTGAACCCTACAACTCCCAATGCATTTTAGCCTACAACCTAAACTTGACCAATCCTCCCGGGTGTCTGAGGGACTCTAACACTGACCGTCGCCTATGGCGCCAGGAGCTGAAGCCTCACAGGTTCCATCTCTTGTTCAGGGTACTTAGGGATTTGAAGCTGGCCTCCAACGATCCATATAGAATACCTGCAATACCCAAACTGGAGTCCCACAACGCCTATATAACCCCGATACTCACTCATAAATAGAAAAAACATTGGTCCCTGAGGGCTTTTTGGAAACAAGTTGGAGTTTAGGGTCTGGAGCGCATGACCTGGAGACTTTAGAGATGCAGCTATCTGCACAACTCCTGGAACGAAGAGTACAAGCCTCAGGGGAAGCAACGGGCCCGCTGTGCTGCACTCAAATAAGAAGGTCCTTTGTAGAACACGTGAATCAAGCAGACTAAACTGCGACCAGTCAATGCTAGTGTATCCAACAGTCGAGTGCTTGCATGTGAAGGTACGACCAGTGAGCAACAAGGTACGACAAACACACCCTGATTCATTTCACTCTGTAAATGTTTTCAGCATCTGGGAAAAATGTCCCTACATACACGCTCCTAGCAATCTGCGTGATCCCTGCACATCCCTACCCCAAGGGTCCAAGTACCTAAATCGCATGTAATTCGGGTCCAAGAACCTATGTAGCAACCCACCTGGGCCCAAATTATCTATTGTTTGGGCACTTTGGGCACTTGGAACGTTACGAACCCTAAACCCTTTAACCACCTAAGGCCCTTGAAACGAGACAGGTGCTCCATGGCCTCTTGCGGCGGACGTGAGCCGGAAGGTGCGACACCCACCTTGGGCCGAGAACTGCTAGCTTGGTTGATCCCGTTTAAGGTTTAGGGCTTTGGGTTTGTAGTGTTTAGGGTTTAGAGTCTTAGGGTTTAGGGCTTCGGTTCCAGAAGCCCCATGTGTCTGCGGACGCAATGCGGCCTGCCCGACTATGCTGGGGTTTCCTGGGAACCCTGGGCCTTCCTTGTTGGTTTATTTACCGTTATTATTAACATCTTTGTTTGCAATTATTCGTGTTAATACTACCATTACTCCTATTACTACTATTATTACTACCACAACTCTTACACTTATTATTGTTCTGACTATTACTATTGTTGGTTTGAGTACTGGATGGGGGAATAGGCTTTCAATGCAGCAGGCATAGTTACCGATAGTTGAACCACCTCTGTCTGCTTGAGAAATTGTAGTGAGTAGGCTGCACTCCCCTAAACAAAGCCGGAGCCCCAGGAAAAGCTTTGCACAGACTACTGCTCCTCCACAAGCTTTGCACAGACGCACAGACCGCCCTCAACAAGAAGTCCATACATAGATCTCTGCCTGTTTATGGTGAAATGGGTGGCTGTCAGAATTATGGGCCCTCTTTGAATCCCTATTATAATACGGCACCACTCTTGACAACCACCCAAATGACCCTTTAGAGTAGTTTCCATGTTCTTTTCCATTTTCCCCCAGATAACACCAATCTAACCCTATAATATGACCCTAATTGACAACCACTAAACCCTACTAAACCCTAAACCCTATTGACAACCACCCAACTAGATGGGCTTTGTCTAAAAAAGGTGTTTTGTGTGCAAGGGCCTTGGAGACGGTCTCATTGAGAATCAATTAGGTTTAGCGTTTAGGGTTGTTGAAAGATTGATTGCATGAAAATCTGCGTGGGCCTAGACAGTAAACTGGGCGCGCGGCAAAATTCGAAGCACAGCCATCCTACAAATCTGAATCTAAGCTTCTAACCGCGTACTCCCAAAGCCCTGCACCGCAACCTCCCCTAAACACCCAGCCATAACCCGCAGGTACAAACTCAAAGTGCTGTCCACCCAGATGCTTTTGCCTCCCCACAAGAAAGTCGGCCTGTCGAAGACTACTGTCCTTGCCATGTGGTTCATAGGGGCTTGCATGTTTCCTTCCGGGCTATAAAACTGCCCTGAGCCCACTATGATGCCAGAACTGTAGGTCCCCAAGCTGTCAGCCTTTTTGAGCACCCTGAACTTCTAAAACAGAGGATGCGACAGCGATGCCCTTGCCCTCGACATCTTCGCCCACCTCTCCTGCCGCCGCTTCCCCCAACTAGCATGGAACGCGTGTGGTATAGAACACTTGTTAGAGGAGCCGTGGCCTGTGTAGAGGCTCCTTGAGGTTCCTTGTTCCTCAGGGGAGATGAGGACTTTGGTGTCAGGCATGCCCAGCATGCTAGTGGGTCGGCCTCCCCTTGCATGTGTCTCCAAACATGCCAGAAACATTGCTATCTAGGCATTGCTACCTGCAGCATCACCCTAAAATCTAAACCAGGAGGAACTCCAGAGGAGCGATAGATTCAGAATCACGGCCCTAAACCCGATACCCTCAATCCTGAATCCTAAGCCCTTGACCCAAAAAGACAAGATGAGTTTTTGGTGTAGAAACAGGAATCCGTCGGCCTATTCCATTGTGGTAACTTTCACTTTCTCTTCACTTGGCCTTAAATAACCTCCATATGCTCCAACCTGTGAGGCCTTGAACTGAAACCAGCACAAACTACAAGATCTCTGGTCTAAACTCCTAGTATCCCCCTTAAAAACACCAATAATTTATAATACTTTCCTATATAATCCCCCATATATAATATATAGCCCCCTTCAAGGAGTTTAGACTAAAGCTCACAAGACCTCACGCCCATCGCGGGTTGAGCTTACCTGCACCACGTTGCAGCTCCCTAGCTCCCATACAGCAAGTGTATATTATGGGGTGCAAAAGGCCCCCGCTATCCTCCATAAGTCCCGCCTTCATGGGCTTCCCCGCCAGTAGCTGCAGCACCGCCACCATCAGCAGCCTGGATGAAAAGTGGAAGGTGTAGGCCATTTCTCACTGTACTGCCCAATTCAGACTAACATAGTGTTAGTACAGATCTCCAAAGGAAGATCCGTATCGTGTAAACCCTCGAGAGACACCATTCCATAACAACTATAGGGTCCTTGTATTAGGGGTTAGGGTTACCAGAATCCCCAAATTAAGTACAAACTTTCAAAAGAGACAAGAATCTCAAAGCTCTGCGTGAAATCAATGAACCTGTCAGCCATAATCCGCATGGTTTAGCGCTTAGGGCTTAAGGCGTGCAAACTTCAGTCCCCAAGAGGCAACTGAAGTCTAGAGACCTTCAACTCCAAACACGTAACCCTAAAGCCCAAACCCTAAACACGCCAAATCCTACTCCCAAACTGAACTCCCAATCCTTACACAACCACAAGCACTCACGGATTGCGAGCACCCTAATCCCTAACCCGAAGCCCAGAGCACGAAACCTAGCCCCCAACCCTACAACCTAAACCAACCTAAGCTAGAAGCCTGAATAGCTACCTTCCATGCGTTAGCCGGTACATGACTCCAGTGAATTTCAGACCAACACCTGTTTCTGACTACACAGGCCGCTACATTGGGGTTTGGGGTTTTACAATCCATAGAGACCGCATGTGAACCCAGTTTCCATTCTGTTTCCGCCTGTTCCCTGCTGCTTTGATTTTTTAAGCCCCTGAAACCTAGACCCTAGGCTTGCATGTGTATATCCATATGTATATCTGTTTATATGTATATATGTAAGTGAGTGCATCTACACCAATATATATATATATATATTTATGTATTTATACACAAACACACACATATATATACATATTCATTCTGTGAGTATATATGTGTACAATAACCCCAATGTCCCCGTAGAGCTGCAGACTCTTTCTTTAAACACCTACTGTTCGCCTCTGCATCTGCGCCGGCAGCGGGAGCCGAAGTGATAGGACGATTCAGGAGCTCTGTTCCTTGGCAATAAAAAGAGATATATGAGCCATAGCGGTGTAGGGTTTAGGGTTTAGGATTTAAGGTTTAGGTATAGTCTAAACTCCTAGTAACCCCGGATTTGGGGTTTAGGAGCTTAGGGTTCTCAAGGAAAGGCCCCTAAACCTGGCGATGTCCAACCCAACGAAACTGCGATAATCCCCTTCAGCGTATAATACCTCCCCAAAGCCCCTATGAAAAAACATGGATACGCCCAAATGAGCTACTGTCTAAACTCCTAGCATCCCCCTTAATTACCCCTATAGTAGTCCCCTACATGTTCTCCTATATAACCCCCTTTAAGGAGTTTAGACTATGGCTCTGATGAATACAAGTACATGTTTGGGGGCAACATGTATTTTCAGGCAGGGGCCGGTTCTTATCAGGGACGGGAGGGGATTGATGCAACAGTTCACACAACAAAAGAGCCCTAACCCTTAAAACCTTAACCTTAAAACTTTAACCCACTCAACTCTACAAGCTTTGAAATGAAAGTCGCGCAGTGCCAATGGTTCTGCCAGCGAGCACTCTAACCCAAAACTCGAAGCCCCAAACTCCTAAACTCCGAGCCCTCCTAAGGCCGAAACGCTGAACCCCCAAGCACAATGTAAACTCTCAATCTCCAAACCCTAAGGGTCCAAGTATTCAGTAATCATATACTTACTCAAAACCTGTACCATAACTACGATTACCAAAACCCCAATTACCAAAATATTTGGTACATGGACCCGTGGGGAAACCTCTGAGGCCCCCTGCGGAGGTCTTGGTAAAGTTTCCGGAAGCATGTGAAAGACTCGTAAACCATGCGAAGGCCTTGGTTGGCTCTGACTTTCCTGAGGGTTTAGGATTTAGGGTTTAGGATTGGGAGTTTCCCTAAATTAGGGGTACCTTTTTGGGGGGTCCCCATAATAAGGATTATGGTATATTGGGGTCTATATTGGGGTCCCTTTATTTTGGGAAACTATCATTTAGGCTTTCGTGAGTTGATTAGTACTGTACCATAAGAAATGCAGGAACAATACGCGCTAGTTTATGGTTGAGGGCTTAGGGCTCCAAGTTAGGGATCCCCTTTGGCGGGTCCTTAAAATACCTGACTTTCCCGAGGGTTTAGGGCTCCAAAT
The DNA here is from genome assembly GCA_905231905.1 of Symbiodinium pilosum. Classification (NCBI taxonomy): domain Eukaryota; class Dinophyceae; order Suessiales; family Symbiodiniaceae; genus Symbiodinium; species Symbiodinium pilosum. Next base: position 15,606 of record CAJNIZ010033101.1, on the reverse strand, counting down.
CCGGGATCCCCTTTTGTTACTAAGGGGTCCCCCTATTTGTGGAAACTGGCTTTTAGGGCCTTGGGACATGTACAACTGTTAGAGAAGTACTACTTATGATTTCCTGTGCAGTAGAACTGTCTGAGGCCCGATTCCATAATGGTGATATCTGGACCTAAACCCTAAGCCCAAATTTAATCCTGAACCCTAGATCCTTTCTGAAGGTTTGCAGCGTTTACTCTTTACGGCTTGGCATTCAGGGCTTTGGGTCGGGTGGATTACGGTTTGAGGCTTGGGGTTTGAGAGTTCAGAGTTTAGGGCTTGCAGTTCAGGGTTTGGGGGCTTGAGAGTTGAGAATTTGCGATTTGAGGGTTTAGGGTTGAGGCTCAGAAGTTTAGAAGTTCAGCGATTCGGCTATGACAATTCAGGGCGTGGGGCATCGGAGGTTAGATTCGAAGCTTTCGCGGCTTGATTACAGATCTTGAGTAAAACAGCTATCCTTGGGGTGCTGCCCCCACCCTCCAACAGACTATTTGAAGGATCACATTAAGGTGTGTGTGTATATATAATCAATAAAGTACCCAAGCTATCCTGAATAAGCCTTCAGATATGGGGGAATGGCCTGCTTCGGGCTAATGCGGAAGGTTGTTAGTATGTTGCCTTCTTGGGGTACACCAAGTATCGGGAGCCGTATTAAAGTAGGCACCCACAAAGGGGCCAACCCTAAACCTTAAACCCCAAACACGATACCCTAAACCCTATACCCTAAACCCTAAACCTTTAAACCCTAAACCCTATACCCTAAACCCTATACCCTAAACCCTAAGCCCGAAACCCTCAAACCCTAAACCCTATCATGTTGGAGTTGTGCAAATGAACACCCACATCGGGGTTCAGCGTCAGTAGTTAGGGGGCGTGGATGTAAGAATGCACGTGGCTGTAAAAATTCAGACAGCTCAGGGATTCTAACTTGCTGTGAAGGAGCCTAATGGGCTTTCCCAAATTTACGCATACCTTTTTTGGGGTTCCCAATGCTGAGGATGATGGTATCGTTGGGTCTAATTATATTGCAGTCCCCCTGTTTTTGGAAACTGCCAGTACCAAATAAGAAACCCTGCTCAGAAAACTTGCTTATGTACCATTCAGTTCCTTAACAGCAACCTAGGATTTCCTGTTTCCGTTAATGCACTCAAGTTAATGCACTCAACGTGTGCTGGTGGGCCAGCTGCTTGTATATAAGCTATAACATAAACTCCTTAAAGGGGCATTATATAGGAGAGTATTATAGGAGTTATTAAGGGGGATACTAGGAGTTTAAGACTATAGCATATGAGGCCTTACAGAGGGCTGGATGTGCTTGCTGTAGTTCTCTGACCATCACTTTGACTACTGCGGTCACACTCGTTGTGATTTCCGTGGAGCTTAGACGTACCATGATGGCTACAGTAAGGTCTTCATCTGGGATGGCGTTGAGTAAGGGTCTTGAGTCACATTACTACAGTGCGAAACATTATTTTCTCAAGCTCCTTACCCCTTCATTACACTCATCTAGGGATGACTCTGGCTAATAAAAGGGGAACCTAGAGGGGTAGTGTAGGACGGAGTAGTAAAGGAATCCATGATGAACTGCGCCCCCTAACTATGGTAGCTTTGCCTAAATTCCTTCACAGCAAGCCTGGAATCCTAAACCTAAACCCTAAACCCTTACACCCTTAAACCTGAACCCTAGACCCCAACCCATAAGCCCTCTAACCCCTAAACCTTACACCCTAAACTGGGCGTACGACTTGTGACCTCAATCTCCTGCACTTCGCCCTCCAGATACATTTGGACCTGGACTCAGCTGGGAGTTTCCATCATTACGCGGCCCCAATGTAGACCCAAGATCCTTAGAGAATTGATTACAGGGTTCGGGTTTAGGGGTTTAGGGTTAGGGTTTGTAGGTACTGTCCAAACGGGGTGGTCGCCTAACTTTTGGAAGAAGCCTTTAGAAAAGATTTGTGGATGTTGTGCTGCAGAGGCCTACATGATTACAAGTATCATCTTAAGGTCTGCCTGGGCACAGCTACCGTATAGTTCGCCGAGGCATCCAGCCTCACCCTTTAAAAACCCCCTACTCTGGCCACCCCCCCCCCCCCCCCCCCCGCC
>CAJNIZ010033101.1:0-13379 GCA_905231905.1 Symbiodinium pilosum | reverse complement strand
GTCAGCCGAGGCGGGCGCGCGCTAGCGTTTACAATTATACAAAGAAACTAGAGCCACAATATCAGTGTTGGTGCTGTCTACTTATAGGAGCAAACTAGAACCATAATATTAGTGTTGGTAACCACGAAGCTGCTGCACTACCTTGAGCGCTAGTGCGGCCCATACTGAAACGCTTAGCCCACAAGCTGCTGAAGCCACACAATACTTTGTATTTGCCAGAAATAGAGGCACCCTAAAATATAGACACAAAACTACTAAAGCCCCCAAAAGGACCTTCATTTTTTGGAAGCTCCCATTCTCAAGGCTTCTTTGGCTTCTTCAGGGACCAGAAGAGTTGCTGTGCTTTTCCTCAGGGTTGGGGCCTACCTAGACCTCCATACCCACTTTTACAAATTGTGGATATAGACGATGCTAATAAAGTAAGGCTTCCAAAGAACGGGGTAGGATATAGGGGCCTGAGTACCTCAGACTCCAAAAAATCAGTGGAATTCCTCCTGGATTCCTTAAACTCTGAGAAGACTGCATCCAGGGTGTGGAGCGGACCGGGACCTACAATTCTTACAGGGGAGCACAGTAAAAGCTCGATAGAAGCAGTTTGAGTACGGTTTTTTTTCAGATGAAAGTCACACCTTTGAGCTATAAAACCTACCATACTTAGAAGGGTATGCAGGGTCTGGGGTCTATAGAGGCCCTTATCCTACGCTTCACCCTCAGCTACCCGGCCTGCCCTAGCCCTAAACCCAAGCTTCTGAAACCGAAGCCCCAATCCTAAATGTGCACACCCTCATACTCGCACTCTAAACCCTGATGCGTGCAACCCGAAAGCCTTAAAATCCCCTTCCATCTAATGACAGCTACCCTTCTAGTATCACAACCCTAAACCCTAGACGGTGTAATTTATCAGTACCTGGGCTCCAGAAGTAATTGCCCAACACCAACTAATAGAATCAAAAAAATGTTTCCAAAACCATTTGGTGCCTGGATAAGGGAAGGCGACTTAACCCTGAGCCCTACATCCTAAATTTCCTAAACTCTCAACCCGAAACCCTCAATGCATAAACCCTAAAACCCTAAACCCCAAATCCTGAAATCCTCAAACCCTAAAATCTCAGACCCTGAGCCCTACATCCTTAAACCCTAAACCCTAAACCCCTAAAACCCTACAACCCTAAATCCTTAAACCTAAATCCCTGAATCCTTAAACTCTAAATCCCTAAGTCCTTAAACCCTAAATCCCTAAACCCTAAACCCCTAAAACCCTTAATCCTTAGACCCTAAATCCTCAAACCCTTAAATCCTTAAACCTTACACCCTATTCAGCCGGCCGACCTTGGCTTCGAGCTCCTTCTGCTCATCGGGGGAGTACTCCTGCCATGCGAAAGCAGATTTGTGGGGTTTTGGGTTCTATGGTTTAGCGTTTAGGGTTTTGGGGTTTAGGGTTTAGGGTGTACATATTAGGGTTCTATTGGGGTTCTATTGGGATAATGAAAAAGAAAATGGAAACTACTATAGTCTATTAGGGTTATACTGGGGTTTAGGGATTTGTGGGGTTTTGGGTATAGAGGTATAATATGTGGGTTCTCTAGGGATAATGGCAGTTGAAAAGAAAATGGAAACTACTATATTGGGGCCATCTAGGGTTTAGGGTTTAGGGTTGGGGTTATGTGTTTCCAATTGACGGAGTTTAGGGCTGAGGGTGGTGCTTCCTGAGTTAATCCTCTATGGATGTTTGGAATTCCAATTTCCAATGCATAGGAAGCCTTACAACTGCAAGGAACGCTCTTTTGACAGTAGAGGCCCCGCAGATATCCTGCAATATATTGGGAACTGCATCTGAGGCGCCCTTGACAAGTAGCCCGTTACTTTGAAGAAACCTTCTACACTGCCAAAGCCTCGATCCCTGAGCCTAAGCAAAAACCCTATCCTGAACGCCAAGCTGAAACCCTAAACCCTGAATCCTGAACCAATACCCCGAAGCCTGAATCCCAAGGCATCCGCACCCAAAAGCCCAAACTGTGCTTGCTTGGGCCCCGTGACCAAGCTCTGTTTCAAACCAGTACCCTGAACCCTAAAGCCTACATGGAACAAAAAAATAGGTACGGGAATGGCCTGACACCTGGGTGAACAGAGTAAAAAGGACGAGTCAAAACAATCATATGCTTCTGCATACTTTTGAGAACCCACTGGTAAGTCCCAAGCCCGAAGCCCAAACCCCTAAATTCTACACCCTAACCCCCACTAAGCCCTGGAAACCTTCAACCCTATACCACCTAAACCCTGATTCTAACCCGTCCTCGTATTGAACTCGGCTTCTGCCAGCTAAGGTGTCGTGCATGGCAAGCTCCTGGTTCCAGGTGCAGTCGAAGGGATTCAGGAGGTTAGGCTAGGGGTTTAGGGTTTGGGGTTTAGGGTTTGGGGTTTGCAGGGTAGTTTAGAACAATTTCAATTCCTAATTTAAGGCCATTTGGTACTATTCCCTATATGAACCACCATTAAAGATGAGGTCGGGTGAGGTCGCTTTACATTGCCCAGAGGTTTAGGGTTGAGGGTCCAGGGTTTAGGGTTCAAGCACTAGATGACTACTTAGATCTTTGGGGATCCGAAAAGAATACTATCCACACTTCTGAAGATCAAGTCTAGGGGCTTGTTCCGAGAAGCTTCCTCTTCGAGTTTGTGGGTAGGTAGGCTTCAGCCGTTTTAGGGTTTCGGTTTCGGGGAAGGTGTCATGTTGATGAGTCACTGTTGGGGAAGCTCAAGGTCATGGATGCGGTTTTATATGTATAGTACCCAGGTAATGGAGAATCAACTGAAATGAAATTGAAACAAGGTGTATCTGTACATATATATATACATATGCAGCTTGTGTGTTTATATGCATTTCTATGTATCTATTTATGTATGTCTCAGTTAGGAAGCTTGCGCGCAGCACTTCCTGCAAGCCTTTCGAGGAAATGCCTCCGAGTCGCCCTAGTGAAGTGGCGAATGCAAGACACTTGGTAATTTCGTGTGAGCCTTGGTGCCCGGATACCCTAAGCTTTCGGAGTTCCAGGAACTTGGTGCAAAACAGCTCGACCGCCGGTTACAAAACACACCCAGCCACCCTTCCACCTATCCACCCATTGCATTATCCCCCTAATGTTGGTCGTAATGGGCAAGTATCCAGCCTAAACCCTAAACCCTAAACCCTAAACCCTAAACCCTAAACCCTAAGACCCAGAAAGGGGATACTTTGCTGGGATAGGGTAGAGAGTACGGAGCTCTTTTGTCAAACCCTTTTGACACCATGCGCCAGTTTCTGGGCCCAGGGAGTTCTGGACATAGGCCGAACTCCTGGGAAGGGCCGTAGTATGGTATACTTTAGGAGGATCCCCCACCCTGTAATAGTGGTATAATAGGAATATAAGAGGACCCTAGTATCAGGGCGGGGGGTCCACCCCAGGCATACTTTTGATCCTTCAGGATTCTGTCCTTCCACCGTACTTGAAGCCATATTGCCTCGCTTGCGCTCTAAAGCCTCGACCCAAACATGCTAATCTGGGTGGGCGCAGAATGTCGTAGGACTCTGCACGGAAAATGTGCCAAATATGTAAAGCATATAGGCGGACATCCGGGCGCATGCCCCCTAAACCCTAAGACCCTGAAACAGCTACTTCTCAAGGCCTGAGTCCCTTAAACCCCTGATCCTCAAACCTCTAATCCCTAAAGCCCCAATCCCCAAGCACCAAACCCCTAGATTCATAATCCCTTAAACCCTAAACGCCCTGGCCTGCTTGAGGTCCTTGATCTGACGCTCATACTTCCTGCCAGAAGTTTAATAATTAGGTACTTGGGTTTTAGGGTAATAGGAATTATCGTACAGGTTTTGGGTGAGTATATGATTATTAGGTACTTGGACCCTTAGGGTTAGGGTTTAAGGGCTTAAGTTTCGAGCCGGGTTAAGGTTTAGTGTTTTGAGTTTGGGGATTTGGGGCTTAGGGCTTTAATTTTGGGATTTGAGTCTGATTCGAGGTTCAGAGTTCAGGGTTTCAGGTTTACGGTCTAGGATTTAGTCGCAGGGTTATTGTGTAGATCTTAGGCTCCTGGGTAGTTAGAACACAAGCACATATGCGGGTTTCTGTACTGGGGTCTATGTGTTGGAGTCCCTCTACTGAAAGCTATCATATCGCGCAATCACAACTACGAGCGCGAGGCTTTAACTTAGAGGTTCAACAGGATGACCAGGAAGAAGACCATACTGGTGTTTCGAAACGGAGGGTCCCCGTAAGGAGGATTATGTGACATTCCTAATCTTCATCGGGGCCCACCCCATTTATGGGAACCCCCTTAAGTGGGGACCTGGTGCCGGAGCCTCCAGTTCGGAAAGTTTGGGTGGGTGGTTGGCCCTTCTTACATTGGGTTACACAGGCCGTTCCAGGCAATCAAACCCTAAACCCTATCCAAGGAGATCCCAACGCAACCAGGTGGTGGATCATGGCCAGGTACTTGGAGATTCAGGGTACTTTTGACACAATCATGACCGTACTTACAAGCCGGTCATAAGATCCCTCAGTCCCCTAATGTGGTTATAACTGGGGTATATGTACCAGTTATAGCTACGCTGGAAATATGATTGCCCTGAACCTGGAAGTAGGGCCATCCTTCGAGGTCCCTATAGCCTTCTGGGACCTAGCCGAAAGCAACAGTCATAGAACAATTCTGAAAGGCAACGTAAGGCATTGTCAGAACTCCTAGCCCTATAATACTCCCCGATCTAAGCCGCTTATATAAGCCCCCTTTAAGGAGTTTAGGTTATAGCTCATGTAACATTGGCCATCGGACCCTAGAAGGTAGCAACCAGTAGGGCCTTTCTCTGGTGTACTTACATTGGGAACACTTGCTTTGGCCGCACACACTTTGGGGCACTGGTGGGAAGGTACCAAGCGGTGCATGAAGAATAAAGGCCTGGCCTTGAACGCAATTGTCGCACTCTCACACCAGTGGGAACTCCCGCGCTTTTCTGAAAGTTGTACACCAAAAAGACAAACATCATCAAGGTAACTCCCGCTGGAGTTGCAGATGGATACATTTTCCTGTTTGAGCTTGGATGTACGAAGCACTGCTGCTGTTGACGAGGGAGTTTCCAAAAAACATTAGGACTAGAAAGCCACGATATAGCTGTCAACATGATATACTCCTCATTATAGGTACTGTCCAGAAAAGCACCTGATTGCTACAGATCCTGAGCCTTACAATCCCTAAATCGTATATGAACCTCTGTACATATCTCTAAAACAAGCCATACATACATCACTATATAAACCCCGTATGAGCCATAGTCTAAACTCCTAGTATCCCCCTTAATAGCCCCTATAATATAATCCCCGATATAATCTCCGATATAACCCTCCTTTAAGGAGTTTAGACTACAGTTCATATGAGCCCGAGGCTTGTGGTGAAAGTGAAAGCCTGTTGCCCACCCCGAGCCTGATCAGAAGTTGGGGATCAAGGTGCACGTTCACCGAGGCTTCATTGGAGACCTGCGAGTACCAGTCACAATAACGATAATTGCAAAAGTCATACCCGAACCCCAAAAGTATGTAAAATGACTGCCGTTTGGGCTATTTTCTGGGTTTGGGCGATTGTTCTACCTACCTTTGGGGTCCAGGTAGTAAGCATAATCTTGATAGCAAGAGCAAAGATAATGAGAAAAGCAGCAGGACGAGTGGCGGCGGCGGTGGTGCAGCGACAACAGCAGCAGCAGCAGCAGTAGCAGCAATAGCAAAGGAAAAATTAGCACTAGGAATATAGTCCGCCTTAAGTAGATAGAATATGGAACATTGGGGATCTTTTCTTACTATAGCCAAAGCCATATTCTATCTACTTAAGGAGGACTATAATGTGGCATCCAGCTCTAACAAGCTGGGTGTATTGGATTCTCCTGGGGCGGCTCGGGCTTGAGCTGCAAAAACCTTCCGAATGGAGAGCTTCTGAATGCCATCATGCCTATATAACCCCTAAAATGACCCCCATACACTATAGTTGTTTCCATTTCCTGTTCCACTATCCCTATATAACCCCTATATGACCCCATTTGACCCCAATATACTATAGTAGTTTCCACTGCGCATCTTGGTCGGGGATATATAGGGGTAATATTGGGACATATTGGGGTTATATAAGGATAACGGACAAGAACATGGGAGCTCCTATATTACAGTAAGGTAATATAGGGGTAATATGGGTAGGTTTGGAGGCCCTATAAACATTCGCCTTCATGAACATTACAAATATCATGTTTGAACCTGGCCCTGTGGTGACCTCTGAGGTTTGACAGCAGCACGAAATCATAGAAGGCTTAGGGCTTAGAGTTTTGGGTTTTGGGTTGGTTTGAGGCTGCAAAGTGACTGTTCGACGGTAAGGCTGGCGAGAGAAGTGGTCAGCCTGTTGCTGATGCCACTGTGTCTCAGAAGGAGGGGCGTCCCAAAGCAGTCATGCTGGGTTTCCCTCAACCCTAGATCCCTCAACCCTGTAACTTACTGGTGGTTAGTGGGGAAGAAGGGGATATATTCCCCATATACACCCTATATAAAATCTTCACATAACCCTAGACCCCAAACCCTAAACCATCAGCAAGGTAAAGTTTGGCCGGGCCTTCATCATGCGGGTGGCAAAACGCAAGGTGCTGGCGGTCTCTTCCAACATCTTGGCCTGCCAGGAGCACTGGGTTTACTGGGCTGCTGTTAAGGAACTTGAATTAAGTCACCATCATGGGTATATGTAGCAAATACTAGGGTTTCCCCTAAATAGTAACTTAGACTAAGTTCTTTAACAGCAACCCAGTTGAGGTTGGAGGCATGACTGAGGCGTTCAGCCACACGTTGTACGTTGTACGTTCTCGCAAAACTAACATGAAGGCCAAAAAGGGCTATCGCTTTACAAGACATCCTCTGTCCATGCACCGTTTCATGTTAGGGTAGGGCTCCGAAGTATGGTTCAGGGGAAGATCCGTGGCTCAAGCCTCATTGATCCTCTTTGGGTTCAGTTGCTTTTGGGGCTTTAGGGTGTAGATGGGCGGTGCGGTCAAGGAGCATGTTGAGGGCCATGCATGAACTGAGTCGCATGAAAGTATCACGCCTTAACCTCAATTGGCAAGACCGTAGCAAGCACACTGGAATCCGTCACTGAGAATTGTTCATTCGGGCTGGTCTCTGATTACTTCTCCTCTTCCCCCCCCCCCACCCTTAAGACAAAACACTTTCGGCCATCCAGCGAGGGACTCATGGTTTTGAGATTCCCTATTGAACCCAACTCCTCTTCTAGCAGTCGGGACAAGCACTATTTCCCCCACCCTAAACCCTAAACCCTAAACCCCAGACCCTAAACTGAACGCCCGAAACCTTGGACTTCTTAAGCTCTGAACTCTGAACCCTGAACTCTATCCTGTTTTCTACATTTACCTAAACCCTCAACGCTGAAACCTAAGCCCCGGCACCCTGAATGTTCAGCATTCAACTGGCCAGTCTGAACCCGACACACAAAACCCCAAAATTCTGAACCCTGAAGCCTTCAACCTAATTCGAAACTCCCGATCCTGAACCCTAAACCCTGACCCACGCCTCAGGCCAGATGTTCGCGACCATCACGGTCTTGCAATTCCCTCCCAGTGAGTCCTGCGCGGTGAGGATTGTAACCTCAAATCTTTTGATAAGCTTTCAAAATCCTGAGCCCTGCAATAACCCTAAACCCTAAACCCTAAAAAACCCTGAACCCCTGAACCCCTAAACCCCCAAACCCCCAAACCCCTAGAACCCTAAACCCCTAAACCCAAAACCCATACTACCCTGAACCCTCAAACGTCAGCCTTGGAGAACCCTGGGAATCCAGTTGCAACCCCATTATACGTGTTTCCATTTTCTTTCCATCATCCCTAAATAACCCCCCAATATACTAGAGTTGTGTCCATGTTCTTTTCTATTACCCCTCTATTACCCCTTAACCCTACACCCTAAACCCTAAACCTCTAAACCCCTAAACCCTGAACCCTAAACCTGTAAACCACCTCTAAACCCCTACACCCTAAACCCTAAACCAATAAACCCCTAAACCCTAAACCCTAAACTCTAAACCCTAAACCCTAAACCGTCAACCACTACACCCCTAAAGCCTAAAACCTGAACCCTAAACTCTAAACCCTAAACCCTAAACCTCTAAACGCCTAAACCCTAAACCTCTAAAGCAAACCGCTAAACCCCTAAAACACTAAACCCCTAAACCCTAAACCTCTAAACGCCTAAACCCTAAACCCTGTAGTAGTGTCCTATTTCCATTATATATCCCGATGCACCGCTGCTGAAACGATCAGCACCGGGTCCTTCAGCATGTGTGTCAGCTTCGACTGTCGGTACCTTGCGGTATGGGTATTATAGGGATAATGGAAAAAGAAAATGGAAGCTACTATAGTATATTGGGGTTATATCAGATCGATGGACCCCGACCCATATAGCACCACACATGGGGGCGGGGGTATCCGAGAAACACGCGGTCTAGGGGTTAGTTCAGGGTTTAGGGCTTAGGATTTAGGATTTAGGGGTCAGGATTTAGGGTGTAGGGTTCGCCACACATGGGGCTTTTGTATTTTGCGGTTCCTATTAAGGACTATAATGCTTTGGGAGTCTATCTTGGATCCTCCTATTCTGTAAACCCTATATGTGATCATATATCCCTATATCCCTGTATATCCGTAACATTCTTGGGGGACTTGGACACTCTAGGCAATCGACAGGATCTGCTAGTGTACTTGGAGGTTCCGGGTAATTACCTACAACACATGTAAAGCTGGCAATCTATAAGCCAATTTTGACATATCATAACCGCATGCTGGGGACTTGCGGGGCTTTAAAAAGATTATAGATACAGGTATAGTTGGGTAATAATTGCCCTGAACCTGTGAGTTTGGGGGCTGCAAAGCACACAAAGCTCGAAGGGAGCCACAAGCACTGCATCCGTAGTTGGCGCATGTGGCCCTTAACCCTAAGCCCCAAACCCTATAGGTTTCTGGTTGAAGGTTCAGGGATCCTAGAGACTAAGCCTCAAAACCTAAGCCATGAACCCTAAACCGTAACATAAACCCTACATGCTTAAATCTCAACCGCACACCCTACACCATTAACCCGAAGCACCTGCATCCACAACCCTCTGCTGACCCAATCCTGAAGATCCGTACTGTCTTGAGGTTTTTGGGCTTGGGTTGAGGCTTTATGGTTTGGGATTCTCGGAGTTGTTGTGGTTAGCCTCCCGGCGATGATAATTAACAAGGGACTTGGATTTACCACTTGGGGGTTTACATCAACCATTTCACACCTTGAACCCTAAACCCTAAACCCTCAACCTTCTTGATTTCCCTATTGGCCCAGCTGCGGGATGTGGTCTCGATGCTTGTTGCCGAGTGCCACCACTACCTGGTTCTCCATTTTTTGGATCTAGGGTTTAAGGTTTAGGCGCATAATGTGCTTGAAGGCCCCCAATACTGTAATCTAAAGGCTTTGGGGGACCTAAAACTCTGCTTTACTTACTGGGCACTTGAACACCTAGCGTTATACGTGCTTTGAGAACGTGAGGAAAAGGCTGCCTGTATGCAAGCTTGTACACCTTCCTGCCGAAATCATACCTTGTTATCATCGGACAGCTTGGTTTAACAACGCATGGGCAGTATGATTGGTAATTTTGGCAATGTTTTCTTCTGCAACCTGCAGCTTCACTTGCGGACTCCAAAGCTAACTAGGATTATAAAGACACCAGCGTCCTCCACAAAATGTGTCCGGACCGTAGGCTACAACCCAGCTCAAACTTGTTTCCCTAATGCAGACCCATGATTAATAAACCCCCTCCTTTTAAGGGCCTAAATATTAGGATCCCTATTATAATCCCTAAACCCTACTAAGGGGAGCGGGTTTATTAATCAGGGGCCTACATTACCCCAGCCCCCAGCCCTTCTCGCATGGCAGCTGGCCTGCTCCAAGAAAGTCAGCGACTTGTTGATGAAGGTTGCCTGCGGCGAAACAAGGCCCCCTAAACCCTACCTAAACCCAAAAGTATGTAAAATAATAACCCTAAATCACTAAAAATAGCCTAAAAGGCCATTATTCTACATACTTCTGGGGTCCAGGTAAACCTTTTGCAGATGTTATGGCCAAGGGGCATCTTCACAACGCCCCACATTCGAAACCCTCACCTGTCCCGCCCCGATCTGCGCGACTTCTCCCTCATTTGTGGGAAACCCTAAGGGTCCAAGTACCTGATAAACATATACTTACCCAAAACCTGCACTGTAATTATTATTACCAAAACCCTAAGTACCCAATTATTGAGCACATGGACCCTTAACCCTAAACCCTAAATATCCCTATATAACCGTATATCCGTTTAAAGGGACCCAATTGTTGAGTACATGGCCCTTTAGGGAAGGGGCAGTGGGAGTGTGGGCTTGACATCCCCAAAGCCATAAACCTTGGGTACCGCCCCCCACTTAGTACCAGTTGGACATTAAATATATGATTATAAGAGGTAGAGTCTAAGCTTGGAGTATCCCCCTTAGTGACCCCTATCTAGTCCCCTACATGATTAGGTTTAGGGTTTAGGGCTTAGGGATTTGAACAAAAGAAGCCCTTGATACTGGGTCGGAGGCAGTACCCAACCTAAACCCGAAGTTGAAATTCAAAACTCTAAAGCAGCCCTTGCCCCTCCCATCTGACGCCCCGAAGCAACAGGACCTACCAGAAAAGACTGCCGCGGTTGAGGATTTAGGGTTTGAGGTTCAAGGCTCTATGGGATATAGCGGGTTTAGGGTTTAGGGCCTGCGATTTCCCAACATGTAGATACTGTTGGGGCCACGGATACAGAGCCCAGAGCCAGAAGCCTTGTACCAAGACCGCGGCGTAGCCCTGAAATCAAAAAGCCTACACCTTAAACCCTAAATCCCCCTTACCTCCAAACCCTTTATTACTTTGGGTTTTGGCAATGTACCCCCCGGTCTCTCTTTTTTTGGCTTCATGGACACATGGGCTTCAAGGATTCAGGGCTAAATGTTGCTTTTAGATTCCACACACTCAGGACCCTAAACCCTAAATCCTTAACCCTAAGCCCCCTGAACCCCTAAACTATGATCCTGTCTCTTTTGCGGATGATGTTTGAGAAGTTCCCATATCCACCTTGGACAGGACCTGCCCCCTAAATCCTAGTCCATATGCATGTGCATATATATGGGTGGTTGTCAAAATCATGATCCCTTTTTGGGTACCCTAAATATTAGGTGCCGTATTATAATAGGGACCCAGAAAGGGACCATCATTTTGACAACCACCCGTATACATATATATATATATATACCTCTCTCTCTCTCTGGCCAAACAGTTTCATTTTGCATTTTTCTCTTCCATCATCAACTTTTGCATGATGAGGTCACATTCCTAGATCCTACACACAGAAAAGGCTGCAGCCAGTGTGCGCACAGAAGTAGGGCCGAGTCCAGTCTGGTGAAAACATTGGCACTTTCTGTTTGGGGCCAGAATACTTCGAAACCCTAAACCCTAACAGAAAGGGACGCTGTCGACGCTTGTTCGCTGTATATTATTATGAGTGGCTTAGTGCTAGCACACTTAAAACATATCTCAACCCTAATCCCCAAAGTACTTTGGCTCTGGTACCTTTCGGGGGGGGGTCTAAGATTCGATATTTTGAGGCTCAAGAGCCTTAGGGTAAGCTTCTTGCGGAGGGTCCGCAACAACGGTTCAGGGATACACAGGGAGTGCGAATCATGGGGAAGGACCCTCGGACTCCTTTTGGGCTTCTTTCCAGATAGGCCAAGGGTCTTGAACTACTGTTGATATTAAAAATCCTGCATGACTTTAATATACTATAGTACCATAATTCCCAATGTATAAGGTACTTATGGTCATGCAGGATTCTTAGTATCCACCGTATGAGGATTTTCCCTCAAGTAGTAGTGTATCAAATACCCTCGAATGTCAGCTAATTGTAATATGATTTCCTCTAAGGCTCCCCCATTTGGTAGTTTCCATAAACAGGCAGCCCCAATATTGACTGCAAATGCTAAGCTTCATCCTCATTTTGAGGACACTCAAAGAGGGACTCTCAATCTTTAAAACCCTAGACCCTAATCTTTGGCCTTATATAGCCCTGTAGATTCCTGTGTCAAGTCTATGTAAACTCCATATATAACCCCCCCCCCCAGATGCAACCCATTTATGAAGTTTGGCAAACCCCAACATACGCCACCTCCTTCAGCATGACACCGTCCGAGCCGGTCCTCAGCGCTACTACTTTGGGCTTCCAGATCCGTCTGGGGATATTAGAATTAGGGTTTATAGGGCACATTAGGACTTGCACATTCCTTGTTGACCTTCGGTGAGATAACATCACAGAGCACGTTCAACAATGACCCAGATTGAGGGTTTGGGCTTCAGCGCTTCAGGTTGCAGCAGGTGGCTGTGATTGTAGGGCTCTGGCATGTAGAGGTTTGAGGCTGGGGGGTGTTGGGCCAATTTCTGTCCAGACTGTCCAAGGATAGTTTCTGAAGAATTTTGAAAGACACAACCTGCTTGCAAGAGTGCTTGGAAGTTAAATGGCTTCAGATTTGCTTCGGGTTTAAAGTGTAGTCCTCGAGTTTAGGGCTTGGTACATTGTGTTTCAGGCCAGAGTTCCTGATCTGGATTTGCGCCTTATCTTTAGACCAAATAATACGCAGGGCGGTCAGAAGGAAGGGGTCTGGTTAGCAAGTGGCTCGTACTTCGTTTGGCTTGGACTCATTGCTGTGGGACTCAGCGCTATGCTTTCAGCGCCCCGATCCGATAGGCATAGTTTCCGGCTTTGTTTCTTTTGCGCACTTCAATGGCGTCGAAGCACGTTTGCAAGAAAAACCTGGACTACGATCAACGACCATGATCAATGTTCACCAGGAACATAGCTATCCTCTCCAAACTCAGACTAGCCTCCCACAATTTTTCCAGCAAGAGGATTCTGGGGCTTTTGGGGTTGAGGGTTTTCCCCTAGAAGACGATGATTCTGGGGTTTTTTGGGATCCTAAACCCGAAGCCCTACAACCTTAACCCCTACACCCCAAACCCCTAAACCCCTAAACTCCTAAACCCCTAAACCCCTAAACCCCTAAACCCCTAAACCCCTAAACCCTTAAACTCCTAAACCCCTTAACCCCTAAACCCTAAACCCCTAAATCCCTAAACCCTAAACCCTTAAACCCCTAAACCCTTAAACTCCTAAACCCCAAAACCCCTAAACCCTAAATCCCTAAGCCCCTAAACCCCTAACCCCCCAAACCCCTAAATCCCCAAGCCCTAGCCCGCGAGGAGCCAGCCTTGTGGGCC
>CAJNIZ010033090.1:24120-63957 GCA_905231905.1 Symbiodinium pilosum | reverse complement strand
GTTGAGTGTGAATATCTCTTCATGTACAGCCATGTCAACTAATCTGAAGACCCTGTATTCTGATGCCGTATTGGCTCATTACTAGGGCCCTTGAGCTAACCCCGCTGCGCAGTGTTCAAAAGGTCTGCGCGACCAAATTCAAAGTAGAGATTTGGGGGAATCCGACGTCTATTTCGGGATGTAGTAAAATGCCTCTGGTTTAGGGGTTTAGGGTTTAGGGTTACCAGAGAAGGGTTCAGGGTTTAGGGCCTGAGTCAATGGGTTTTGGGAGGTTCGGCGTTATTGTGCAAGGTGCCTGCAGCCAAGCTCATCCCTGATGACCGAGCCTTTTCCTGCCTCTCGCCATTTTGTGGAAAAGTCGTTAATGTAGAACCCTGATTAATAAACCCCTTCCTGTTAAGGGCCTTAATATGAGGATCCCTATTACAATCCCTATTATGCGGATTGAACCCGTCAGCAGCTTACCCCAACCCCTGAAGTTTGGCCCTGTTACAGTCATATGAGCTATAGTCCAAATAGCTTAAAGGGGTTATATTGGGGATTCTATGGGGGACTACTATAGGGCCTTTTTAGGAGGGTACTAGGAGTTTAGGCTATAGTTCATATGATAGTTGCAGGGTGCTTGTCCTTATCATGAGGGTTAGGGTTACTAAAATCCTTTTGCTTGTCATGCGTAATCTCTCAGGTTCGTCAGGTCATAAAGGCCTGTCCCGACCGCGAGTCATTGCTGTCTTGCGTTTCCGGGTTGGGTTTGCTGCATCATACAGGGGCCGAACTAATTACCAACAGTATGGTCCTTTCTGTCTTGTATAATTTTGGCATAGTAGGGTATCTCAAGTGGTCCTCAACATGATACTGGTAACTCTTTAGTCCTTTACAGTACATGAGGTAGATTCCCAAATTAGGGGGAACCCAACATAGACGCCAAAATACTGTAATCCTTATTCTTGGGACCCCCAAAACGGTACCCCCTAATTTCTAGAAAGCCTTAACCAAAACACCTATATAACCCCTATATGAGCTATAGTCTAAACTCCTTGAAAGGGGGTTATATGGGGGACTATATAGGGGAGTACTATAGGGGTTATTCAGGGGCATAGGAGTTCAGACTATGGCTCATATAACCCCTACATAACTCTATAGACCTTTACCCTAAACCCTAAACCCTCAAGCCACCCTCAAGCCCATATAAGCTTACCATTACTTAGGGTACCCAAATTGCCTTAAGTCGAAAACTTGAAAGTTTTAAAAAATTTCAAAATCCAAAATCCCCCCCCCCCAAATCCTAAGGAATGGTAATAAACATTACACCGCCAGTACATGAAGGCCTTTTTGAGCATTGAAATCGGATTCATTCCCAGAACCCTAAACCCTACAACCCTAAACTCTAAACCCTAAACTCTAAACCCTAAACCCTAATATAAACTCTAAACCCTAAACCCCTAAACCCTAAACCGCATTGGAAGTTGGGTTCATTCCCAGGACCTACCTCTGCCAGATGCGGCATCCAAGACGGGCATCCTGCCGCAGCGTGGCAACAATTGGCTACCTTTTTCCCTAAACCCTTAAAGGGTTTAGGGTTTAGGGTTGTTAGTAGTAGTAGTAGTAGTAGTAGTAGGAGGAGGAGGAGGAGGAGGTAAGAAGAAGAAGCATTGTAGTAGTTGTAATAGTTGGTAGTAAAGCCTAGCCCCTAAACTCTCAACCCCTAGAACACAAAAAACAACTCGATCCCACCTGAGACGCGAACAGCCAACCACTAATCAATCTGCGTTGAAACAATCAGGCTACAAGTGCCTGGTGTGTTGCACATGGTGTGAGGAAGGCGTACGCAGCGTGTCGTAAGAAAAAGGTCCCGCCCCCCAACGTCCAAGGCGCAAAGATATTTGCAGTGAAAGGGTAGTAGCACCTATTTGGTGTTCCGAAAACTGGGGGACCATCTTTGGGGTTCCAATAACAAGGAGTGCAACAATAGCATTGTGGGGTCTATATTGGGGTCCTCCTATTTATGCGAACCACTAGAAAAATTGTAGTTTCCAGGTTCTTTTCCAGTCCATCAATCCCTATACCCTAAACCAACTAGCAGGTCGATAGCCTGATGGAGTTGTCTTTGAAGTATAAGAGTTTACGGAGGATGCAATGGTGCTGTATGTTTGTGGTCCCTATATTCAACATCCCCACCCCTAGTATTGAGCAGGTCTCCCAATATGTAGTAAGGTTTGTCATTGAGAGTAGTTCAAGATAGAATATGGCTTGGGTATATTGCAATAAGAACCCCCTATATCCCATATTCTATCTACTTACGGGGGACTATGGATGAAAGAGTTACTGTGTTGCGACAAAGCAACGTCATGTCAATTCAAAATTCAACGAACTTTGACATTCCGAGTCTTTGTAGGGCTTAGGGTTTAGCGTGATTCAAATGAAGAACGTTCGAGAACCAAGTGGACAAGCATAGAAATGGCATGGAAACTAGAATTCTATGGGGGCTTATAGCGAGCCTTACAAATACTATGGTCCTTGGATCCTGCTAACTTTTCGGCATATTACCTCAAGCAGACCTCAACAATATTTGTAGCTATTTAGGCCCCTGTATGAAAGTAGTCAGGGAGCGTTCCCTAAACCCTAAACTTTGAACCTTACACCCCAAACCCTATAGTCCCGCTGAATTGGTTAGAATATGGATTATATGGGGATCTTACTATAGTAGACCCAAAGCCATATTGTAACTACTTAAGTGGGACTATAAGCCCAAAACCGCACATGGTCCTGAGGAACCGGCCGCTCTCCACTGCGCAGCTTCAAAGATACATTGAGGAGGCCAGGATTCTGCCTGCTGGGTCAGGGATTAGGGTTGGTTTAGGCTTTAGGCTTTAGGGTTTAGGATTGAGGGTTTAGGGGTTTATGGTTTGGGGTAGGGTTCGTGGCGCCGTTGATGCCATGCTGTGAACTAGGCTGATGCTCGGTTTCCGGATTTTCAAGTTAAATGGGATTCTTGGGGTACCCTGAAACCCTAAACCCTAAACCCTATCAGGGTCCCCGTTTCCGGGGGGCCCGAGAGGGACCATAGTGCTGACAACTTGACACATGAGCGATCCCATGAGCAGATGGTACAGAGGTTGGCTCGAAATTCTTAGGGTTTAGGGCTTGGCCCATAACTTGAAGGGACTTTAATGGGAACCCAAGACAGGGAGCCCCAAGAATGTACTAGGCATTTAAGGATGATGGTAGGTATTCTTACTACATTTTTGAGGTTCCCTCTTTAGGGTTCGTATTGAAGTGCGTTTAATAATCATGGCAACCACCTTAGGAGCGTATCATTACAATCCTTTTGGAAATTACTCAGGACTCTTATACCCTATCCTCGAAACCCTGAACAATCTTAAATCCCAAACCCCAGGCCCTAAACTCCAAATCCTAAACCCGAAACCCTAGAACACCCATACATGACCGCTCCATACCCCAAACCCTGAAACCTAAGCCCTGAACCCCAAACCCTATAGCCCTGCAATTCCACCCCAAACCCTGAATCCCAAACCCTATAGCCCTTGTAACTCCTGGGTTCGCAAAAATTGTTGGGGTTTCGGATGTAGGCTTTGGGGTTTAGGGTTGAGGATTGGTTTCCTTATTATGTTCGTATACCAATGATGGAGAACCAAATGTAAAATGTAAAATTCAATGGAAACTGAGATTGTATTAGTGGACCGTAGGGAGCAGAGTATGCGAAGTAGAGTCGTTTGTTATGCTTCTGAGTGTGCATGGGGTTCCTTCGGGATATCAATGAGTGCATTTTGGGGGGTTATCCAACTGGGCGATAATGCCCTAAACCTTAAACCGTTGAACAAAGCATGGCCAAGAACTGGTTTGCCCTCCCACCCTGATGCGTTTCCGTTGAGGCTGCCTATCATCGAGATGAGAAGGCGACGCAGCTTCTTTTCATAGCGTTACTTTCCACTACGCACCCCACAGCAAGACGATCTCAGCCACCCTTTTTCAAACTAGTTTAGTTTTACCCTAAACCCCTAAAGCCTCAAGCGGAAGTGTCGCAGCAAGACTTGTACAGAGGCCGTGGCAACAGCAACGGCAACCATGAATCGACCACCACCTCAACCTCTAACACCACCGCTCTCCCTGATATGAACTATAGTCTAAACTCCTTAAAGGGGCTTATATAGGGCATTATATAGGGAAGTACTATGGGGCTTCCTAAGGGTGATACTAGGAGTTTAGACTACAGCTCATATTGCATTGAAAACCTCACCCCATCCCGCAATTCTTAAATATCCGCAATAGACTATTGTGCCACAATGGGGAAACGGAATGTTAGGTGGTATTTTGTGAATCTTAGAGGGAGGGGATTACGTGCGCTGCTATTATAATCACCTAGACGGCTACGACTGCAGCCACTTTGCTGCTTCTTACAGGGGATGTGTTGTGCAAAGTTCGTGGTGCAAAGTTCATTTGTGATAGTAATAGTAGGAACAGTAATATCCATAATCTACTAACAGTTACTATCAATAACAGCCGGACTGATAGTAGTGGAAGATTTGAGCGTTGCTACTGCCCAAGAACTCAGACTTGTCAGTCTTTTGGAAGGATCCCCTTCCACCGCTGCAGCCGCCAATAGCAACCTTGCAGCACAGCAACTTGACGCAATCAGTTGCATTGATACTGGGGGAGATCTTGCAGTCAGTTCGTGAGTGGGTGTCCCCAATGTACTCGAGTTGCCGTTATTGTGACTATTAGGAGAGGAGATTTCCAACAGCAGGGCGCCCGAATACACACCTCAATACACTATGTTCGTGTTGATAAGTACCTCCAAAGAAGGGGCCTCAAAGTTGGAACCTCAAACCCTAAACCACCCTATTGGGTAATACCAAAATTTCGTCCATTCACAGACGCTCGCCGGCTCAGCTAGCTTGGCCTGATATTCGGATGTTATCACAATGGCCCTTTGCTCGGAAACTACTATACTGGGTTATTTAGTGGAAACGAACATGGCAACTACCATATTGGTTATATAGGGACTGCCATAAGGATCCATTCCTTCACTCCGAGACCCTGAGCCCTGAACCGCCCTGGACCCTACACCCTAAAGATGCAACAGACTGTGCACGTGACCGTTGCTACTAATGCTAGTCTTATAGTTATAATACCGTTACAGTTGTTCCTAGTAGTATGTAATACGTTTCTGCTACTGTCATTAGCCCAAAACCTTTAACTCTCAACCCTAAACCCTACACCCCAAACCCAAGACCCTGCCCTAAACTAAACCCTGAACCAGGAGAATTCAGCGAATTTACTTGAGCGAATTTGCTGCAATGAAATTACTGGTCTGCATGACTTTGACTGGCTTGTGGCACTGCATGTTGCCTTCCTGAGCTCTGCCACTACCCCAGAATTTATTGGCTTGGCATCTCGGCATACTGCATGATCCTGATACTGCATGACTTTGAGTCTACCCCAGAATTTACTGGCTTGGCATCTTGGCATACTGCATGATCCTGTGATAGTGGATGTGGAGGGCATTGTGCTGCATTTCTGTACTAGTGGTGCACCTGTGAAGTTCTACAACGTGTACTGAGAGTGGGCTTGTCTGCTTGCGTAGTGATAGCAGGGCTTGCTAATGTTTGGTG
The DNA here is from genome assembly GCA_905231905.1 of Symbiodinium pilosum. Taxonomy (NCBI): domain Eukaryota; class Dinophyceae; order Suessiales; family Symbiodiniaceae; genus Symbiodinium; species Symbiodinium pilosum. The sequence continues at coordinate 58,324 of CAJNIZ010033090.1, read as the reverse complement.
GTTCCTGTTGGAGGTGTAGACTTAGCTGCTGCTCCCAGTCAATGTGCTGGAGTCGTGACCTGTTCGGACAGTCGTTGCCGTGCCTGCTGTGAGCGATGCGCGTGTCTAAACCCTAAATCCTAAACCCTAAACCCTGAAACCGTACACCTTTAACTGTAAACCCTACACCCCAAACCCACAACCCTACTCTAAATCCTAAACCCTAGATCCTAAATCCTAAACCCTGAAACCCCAAACCCCATCATTAGAATAGTAGTTTCCATTTTCTTTTCCATTATCCCTATATAACCTATATAATCTCTATATAAACCCTATATCCCCTATATAACCCCCTTCAAGGAGTTTAGACTAGTACCAGCTTGCGCTTGTTGTGGGTCTGTGCCCAGGCCTGGAGGATGAACTACCAGAGGCCACTTGAGTAGTATTTTAATTGGGGATACTATGGTACCCAATATAGAGTAAGAATGTTTAGGGTTTAGGGGTTTAGGGTTTAGGGTTTAGGGATTTGAGTAGTATTTCTTGGGGGGATACTATGGTACCCAATGTGGGGGTTTCCCAAAATTGGGGGTACCTTTTTGGGGGTCCCAATAATAAGGATTCTAGTATTTTGGGGTCTATATTGGGGTCCCCTTATGTTGGGAAACTACCGTATAGAGTAAGATTATGTCCTCCTTTTGGAGTGTAATAATTTTATATAAGGGATATGATCTTACTGGGTTTAACCACAGAAAAGAACGCTACTCACTTGTCGATTGTAGTGCACCCTCTGTGTATCCACTATACGGTTTAGGGTTTAGGGTGTAGGGTTTTGTGGTCTAGGGTGTAGGGCTTAGGGTGTAGGGTTTGGTGTAGGGTGTAGAGCTTACGGTATAGAATCCTACTATGACCGTACAGTATGACCCCTGCAAAACCCTTTGAAGGGCAAGAATAGTTTGGAGCCTCTAGACGTTGTCAAAATTATGGCCCTTCTGGTTTTAAAAAGTAGTATGGCACCTAGTATTGAGGGGTACCAGAATGGGACCGTAATTCAGGGAACGACCCACATGTCCCAAGACGAATTTCTCCTACATGCACGGTTCACATGTAATTAGAAGGTGGCCTTGACGGCAAGAGTTCGGACGCCGCGAGTCATATGATACGGTGGATACTAGAAATCCTGCATGATGCTAAGTACCTTATACCTTGGGAAGAATGGGACTATAGTATACTAAGCTTATGCAGGACTTTTAGTATCAACAGTAGGTATGGGGTGTTCAACTCTGGGGGTTTGGGTTGCCAAACTCCGCAAGCAAGCCTCATAGAGCTGTAGATGCACCCGGTGCCCCTCTCCATTTCCGTTGAATTCTTCACTTTCCGTCCCATTATTACCCTACCCGGACCCTACAGACCCCACTTGTTGAGGCTCTGCTTTTGCAATATAAAGCCCTAAAGTTGTGGGTTCCGTGGGGTCCAGAAGCCCTGAAGGACCTCATACTGGGAGGGCCTTTAGGAGACCTTATGGGGGAGTTTATAAGGAAGTCTTAGGGAGTCCTTCGTTATGAGTCCCGTTTATATGGACGAGCTCTAGAAACAAAAGTTTTACGAAACACTAAAAGCCCTCATGCCCAATAGGGTTTAGGGCTTTGGGTGGCCTGACTCCGAAACATTTAAAACCCTAAACCCTAAACCCTACACCGTGTGATTCCGGAGTCCCAGGACGTGTTGTCCGGGCAAGACGTGCTGGAGATGTTGGCAGCATCTCGGATTCTGTGAGCTTTTGAGGCTTTAAGTGGTCTATAACCTAAACTCCTGGAACGGGGTGTAGGGGAGTATTATAGGGTTTTTCAGGGGGATACTAGGAGTTTAGACTATAGCATAAGTAGGTTTTTGTGGCTTTACGGTTTAAAGATTGGATTTTCAAGGTTGCGGGTTTAGGATTCAGGGTATTAAGGTTTTGGGCCGCTGTAGTATGCCAGTTTCCTTGGACACACACCTCACTGCAGACCCTAAAGCCTGAGCCCTAAACCCTAGTAGTGCTTCTGTGACTATTCCACGACTGCGGATGCATTTGCCGAGAGACAAATCTAAACCCTAAACCTAGACCAAAGTAAACGCCAATTTTTCTACTTTGTCAACAGCGTCGCGTGAGCACCAAGCCATGAGAGCGTAGGCTTTTCAGGGCTTGTGTGGCCTTTTGCGACTATTGGTTTTAGGGTTCAGGGATTAGGGTTTAGGGGTTGCAGATGCTCTCTCGTGCAAGCACTCCGAGCCGAGGACATGCGCAAGGTTCCACCTGCACTGCGCTTGGTCAAGGACCCTACCTGGAGTTAGCTGCACGGACTTCACAGAGTTGCCGTAGGAACTCAATTTAAGTTGCCGTATTATAGGTATATAACTGGTATATAGTGGATAATAGAGCTTCTTGGTTTTAGCATATTAGGTTATGGTCCTTAACTAACAGCAACCGTGACTAGGGCCTGGCGTCTAGTAATCGACTTGACTGCCGTGGATACCAGCTGCTGCTAGGACGCGCTGGCCAACTACCAGAGATCTAGCTGCTTGGACATGAGTTTTCAAACCCTAAGCCCTAAACCTTAAACCCCAAAACATAAAAAAGGGATAAATATACACGGAACTTTAAACTTTGAACTTTGAAACCCTAGCTAATCCCCCGCCCCCGTGCGGCCATTCCGGCAGCGGGCGCCACGTGACATTGCGCGAAGTGCTAGGTGGGGAGACTTCACCACGTATAGCTTTCGATGACGGGCCATGTAGCAGCACTGGAGATGGGTTCACTTGCGGCCAAGGCCCTTGTATCCTCCAAGGTTTAGGGTTTGGGGTTTAGGGTTTTGGCAAAAGGCTAGGTTATCAAGATTCTTACCTTCTTTGGGGCATCCCGAACAGTATTAACACGGGCGGGGACCCGAAAGTGACACCCCTAATATGTCCTGTTACAGGGGGTGGGCAGTACCCAACAATTCTCACTCCTAAGCGCCGCCGCTGGGGGCCTTGCCCAAGGCAAGCTGACTGCGAAGACGCAGAGTCGCGAGCGCCTTTCCCGCGCGAGGAAGTGTTTGTACCCAACACCAGAGCTCTCGCAGGCCCATTGTAGTGGCAGTAATAGTAGTATGATGTAGTTGTAGTAGTAGTAGTAGTAGTAGTAGAAGTAGTAGTAGTAGCAGCAGCAGGAGTAGTCGTAGAAGAAGAAGTAGTAGTAGGAGGAGGAGGAGGGGAGTAGGAGTAGTAGTAGAATGTTTCTGACATTGAATGTTTCATTCACCTTATCAAGCTCCGAAAAGAGTCTTTGCAAGACCAAGGCTGTCAGAATTCGCCAGTACGACATGTTCACCTGAGCTATAGTCCAAATCCTTATAGGGGGTTGAATAGGGGAGTTTATAGGGGACTACTATAGGGGTTATTCGTGGGATGCTAGGAGTTTTTCTATTTCACACGTGATTTGAAGGGTTCTTGGGCTTACTGGCAGTTGGAACTGGGTTACGATCCTGCCTTTGCAGGGGTACCCCTTATAATACTATAAGGCCATTCAGAGGAACTATAAGTAGGGTTACAACCCCAGCTATACGTAGTATCTCCACCAGTGAACCCTACACCCTAAACAAACTCATACAAATATAGAACACGCAAAGGACCAATGTTCCCCTTGTCAACAAAATTGTTCACAGTGGAATTTACAGTAGATTATCCGAGAGCCCCTAAATCCCTCTTCTGGATCATAAGAGCTTATACAATCTACTGTAATTTCTACTGTAGTTTGTTCCCCATGACCTTGAGGGTTTAGGGTTTAGGGCCCTCCAAGTACTAGTCCGTGGCGAGTGCAGGCGGAGCCTCTGCCATGCCAGGCAGCGTTTCTTATCAGGGCTTAGTATGGAATAAGGGAATACAGTCCCACATAGTCCCACATAAATAACTTCCCCTTTTCCTAACAATCCCCAGCAAGGTTTGGTATCCTGAGTAGAACTTCAGGGCTTCTAGCAAATTAGGGGCGTCCTTTCTGGGCGATTCCTGTGGAGGATACAGAATAGATTTGTTTTCGCAAAGGCTCAGCGTCTATTGCTGACACGGGCTTCATGTTTGGTAGGCAGTTCTGGACTCGGCACACTTCATGTCAGAAGTGGGTATGGGTGCTGGTGAAATGTGGTAAACCAGACGTCCAGCGACAGCCATCTTGTTGCCTGAGTGGTGTATTGCTTCTAGGACTGCGCTGAAAACGTAAGGCGGTCGAAATACGGGGCTCTGCTTGCACGGCATTCTTTTTCATCTGCAGAGTCAAGCTTGGGCAAGATTTCTGGTTACTTGCCCACGACATCCTTGAGCAGTAGGAGCAAAACACGCGGGCCACTTCTTCACGCTCAACCACAGTTGGGCACGTTGGCTGCAAAAGAGTTTTCAGAAACAGATTGGATGCTGAGGCTTGAGTCCATACATTAAAAATGTAGATGAGGATGTGCATTTGTATGCCGGCAGCCCCCATCAAAGGGTCAGGCTATGCCAAGACAAGTGCCCTGAGACTAGTAACAGTGTTCGGGTGGCGGCGGCGGCGGTGGTGGTGCTGCGGTGCTGCTGCTCGTGCTGGTGCCAGCAGTGCTGGTGCCGGTGCTGCTGGTGCCGGTGCTGCTGGTGCCAGTGCTGCTGCTGCTGCTGCTGCTGCTGCTGCTGCTGCTGCTGCCGCCTGCGGCGGCGGCGGTGGTGGTGGTGGTGTAACCAAAAACCCGCGTCTGTAGGTTGTAAGGGATGAATAAAACAGGCTGAGTGGAATTAGCTTTTAATCTTCGATATGAGGCACGCAGGGGAATCCACGGAGTTACCAGTGTAGCGATGGGAAACCGCTAGGCCAGCGCAGATACTTCAACGCATCTAACTTGATACCTTGCAGGGGTGGCTGAGTTTCGGGAGTTGGCAGATTGCCGCCCATGGTTTGGCAAATCAAGCTCCGCAGTAGAAGCCTTCTGCGATTGCAACCACAGGGCAACCAGTCGAACAAGCATTTCGGAGACATCCCTGGTGGTGGTCTTCTTATTGATTATTGTCAGTTGTCTTATTATTGTTGTTGCTGTTCTTGTTGTTGTTCTTGCTCTTGTTCTTGTGAGAAGACTAGTAGGAGTACAGGAGTAGTGGTAACAAGAGTAGACAGTAGTAGGTAGAATCGCTGCAAACCCGAGGCCTTCAGCAACACCGCGTCTTCCGCACTCGCCATGGTGTGGCAGCCGCCACGTGTCTGTTTACATATTGCGGGGGTTTAGGTTTTGGGGGTTTAGGGGCCCTATTTACAGAAAATGACATGCAAAGTGGGATACATGTTGGGTAGCTAGCTAGGGAAAGGCCTAAGTTATGTTATGGCATCTCGCAACTGCAAGTATAAGTAACACTCATGTGCCGGAATATGCATACCCGTCTCTACAGGACTTGTGGTCTCCATGAACAGGGAGCCTTAAGGAAGAGGCCCCAACATCTTATATCCTCATGACAGGGATTCCCAAAAAAGCGGGTCGTCATTTGGTAGCTTGGTTGGTTGTGGTGAAGGCGTTAACAGCTGCTGCAAGTTGTGCAGATTTGTTTATGACAGGGCGCATTGATTTGGCTGCAGTACAGTGTTGCGTGCCGCGCACTGTTACAAGTCGAGGTCGTTGCCTGAGAGGTCCGCCTTCCTCTCTCTTTGTCTCTTGTTGTTTCTTTTCTCTTTGTCTCTCTCTCTCTCCCTCCCTCTCTCTCTCTCTTTCTCTCTTTCTCGTTCTCTCTTTCTCTTTCTCTCTCTCTCTCTCTCCCTCTCTCCCTCTCACCTTCTTTTGAATCGAACTGCATGCAATTTCTCTTATCCTAACTCTTCCTATTCCAGGCACCAACTCGACTTCCAGGCAAGCCCTGGGCCATTGATTCAAACTATACCTCAGGCTCTTTCACAGGAAAAAAACTGAAAGTGCTTGCATGCCTGTTTCAGGCCCCACACCTTTTGACGTGTCGACCGTAGGGCAGCCCTAATTCACAAACCTGAACCCGATACCTTGAACCTGAAACGCTTAAACCTTAAACCCCGAAACCATAAACCCTCAAGCATCCAGCCAATGAGGCCCTGCAACCACTGGGCACCCTGGTCCTTCGGTTTGGCCACAGGCCCAACTGTTGGGCAGATGGGAGCTTTCAGAATGAGGGTTTAGGGTTTACGGTTGGGGAGTCCATCTCTCAGGGTTGTTATTAGAAGACTGGTGATAGGGATTCCCACAGAGAAATGTCTGGTTTTTGGAAAATTTCAAATAGACTGCAGTTTGCATTTCGAAGTTGTGTTGGTGGCAGATCGGGTGCGAGCTTCCATTTCCACACATACCCAGACAACGTCAGAAAACGCAGCAAACAGAACAGGCATATGTAGGGATATGTAGGAATATGTGGGACCATACAGTCATGACGAGGCGTAATGGAATGTAAAGGGATACATAGTAGTCGGTCAACATTCCTGCCCCCCCCCAAAGGCCATTTGGCAACATGTATTACAGACCTACAGGACCCAAAGAACCTCTACATCAGCCCCACATACAAATCCAAAACATTGAGCCAGAGATCCTTAGTCTTTGCATGGACAGCGCTCTAGCTGCTTGCACAGCAGAAATTTGCCTCTAAACGGAACTATCCGCTGGCATGCTCAATTTAGGCTGAGGGCTTTGGGATATTTGAGAGAGATGGAAGCCGGAAGCGGTATCAACTCGCAAAAGCCGGAGTCTGGGAGTATTGCTGCTTGATTACCAGCAATATTCCCTCTTATACCTATGGTAGCATATCCTCCCAAACCCTAAACCTAATTTAGGCCCCTACATAACAACCCCTGTAAACCTGCATAAGCCCAGCTTCCATTTTCTTTTCCAACCGATTCAGTGTTTGGGCCCCCACCTCGCGGGTACTGATGGCCGAAGGCCCAAGACCCTACACTCCAAACCGTAAGCCCTAAGCCCTAAACCGCAAAAAGTCTGAGGGAACCTAAACCTTGCACCCTAAACCCCCAAACCCTAAACCCCAAATCCTGCAATCCTGCACCCAAAACCCCAAACCCTAAACCCTTAGGCGCCCACTTACTGATAGTGCTGGCCATGTAGTAGCCAGGCTCCCCAAGCGCGCCCTCGGACCTCACCGCACCCAGCAGTGCCAGTGGGGGCCTGAGAGTTAGGGTCCAGGGTTTAGGGGTTTAGGGTTTATAGTCTCCCTTAAGTAGAAAAAATATAGCTTTGGGTGTAGTATAATAAGATCGCCATATACCCCAGATTCTATCACGTAAGGGGGACTATAGGATTTAGGGTTTATGGTTGAAGGAGATGGCTTCAGAGTGAAGAGTTACCTATAGTGAGGACTTCAGTGGTTTGAAGTCCATGTTTGCATTTTCATGTTTTGGGATCTATGTTTGGATTATGGTAAGTTGAGGCTAGATTGCTTTTGCTTCTGTATTTCGAGGCCTATATTGAGCCCAATCTGTGGGAACTTTGCAGGGTGGCTTGGACCCAGCATTGTTGTAATTTGAGTTTCGCGTTACCAAACAGCGAATGAACCTTAATTAGTCCAATTTTCAATAAGTGTTTCTAAGCAGGAACTCAAAAGGCGAGTTGTGTAGGGGGGTGGCTTGGGGAACCCATAAGACCAGACCCCCTAAAGGATCCACTTGAACCCACCCAATATGAACCCATTACTGCACTGGGGAAACTAGTGGAATATCAGGGGTTTCCATTTTTTGGATCCTTTAGGGGGTGTGGGAACGAAGAGGCTTGTAATCTTGCTGGTGCCCGCACGTTGGAAGCATTAGGCTTCATTGCCATGCCTGGATGTAGAAGTAGCTTTGCTGTAGCGTGTCAAAGCTCCTAAACCCTACACCCCATGCCCCTGGACCCGAAACCTCAAACCCCTTAATCATTAACCCCAAACCCAAAAATGCTAAACCGTAAACCCCAAACCCCTAAATCCTAAGCCCTAAAACCCGAACCCTCAAACCACGAACCGCTACATCGTAAACCCCAAACCCCGAACCCTTAAACCCCGAATCACTAAATCCTAAGCCCCTAAACCCCTAAACCCTAACCCTCCTGCATCTCTTTGAGGTGATTCAAGCACCGCGCCTGATGGATCCAGGCGGGCCAGAACCCACAGCTCCTGACAAATCTTTCTTCTTCCACCTTGCAGTGGAACTTACTGCTTCTTAGTAGGGAATAAGGGGGAAAATAGAGACAGAGAGAGAGAGAGAGAGATACATATATATATATATATATGTATGTATATATACATATGGATTTAGGGTAGGGAATGAGGGAAAATGGGGATAATATAGGGATTGCAATGCAAGGGCACGCAGATGTGTATAGATGTTGACTTGCTGGGAATAGGAAAATTATAGTATATTGGGTGCTTCTCGCTTCTTTTTCCATTCTCCCCATATAGCCCTGAACCTTGAACCCTATATTACCCTATGTTGTCCCAATATTACCCAGAAACATAGATGCGAGCGAAAATCACGTCAACCCGCTTCCTGCAGCAGGTGTTCCAAGGCCCTGACCTCAGCACTGCAAAGGCACATGTAAGGTCAGCGGTTTAGGGTTTTGGGTTTTGGGGTTTAGGGTTCATAGGGTTTAGGGTTATTCCCTTAGAACTCGTATGTAACTACCATACAATATTCCCCAAGAACACCTTCAGCTTTCAGTTGAAAGACCTGCGAAGCTTCAGGGTCGAACTCTAAGTCTAAGGTTGAAGTCATGGGCCACTAGTATGGGCCCTTAACCCTGGGATCCTTACATACCCTACAGGTACCCTCTAGGCTCCCTGAAATCCCCCTAAACCCTGAACCCTAAACTCTAAACCCCGTATAAGGGGCCCATACTTCTGACCTTACTCTTAGGCGGCCGCATGGCAGCCTTCTTTCTGTGAGCCTTGGCGGCGCTTCGTGTGCTCTTTTTTCAAGGTCAGAGCCTTCAAAGGGGGCATAGGGGTTATACAGGGTTCAGGGATTAGGGTTTACAGGGGTTATATAGGGGGTATATACGGGTTATATAGGGGTTATAGAGGGGTTAGGGTTTCCCAAAATCAGGGATCCTTTTTTGGAGGTTCCCATTGTAAAGGATTACAGTGCTGTGCTGTCGATGCTGGGGTTACCGCAGTCCTTAGTCGCAGCATGTACCCTCAGCCTCTCCTCCTAAACCCAAAGCCCCAAAACCCCCACAACCCTAAGACCCCAAACCCCTAAACCCTAAACACCTAAACCCTAAACACCTAAACCCCAAACCCCTAAACCCCAAACCCCTGAACCCTAAAGCCACAACCCTAAACCCTTAACCCTAAAACCCAGATCTAGGATGTCCCGGCGCTCCTCCACGGAGTCACTCATGGAGGTGATGCACACGCACAGTCAGAGTCCCAGTGAGTTTTTGATCCTCTGCTCCCATGTGAGCTATAGTCTGAGCTCCTTAAAGGGGGTTATGTAGGGGATTATCTAAGGGAGGGTTGTAGGGGTTTCTAAGGGGGATATTACCTAAACCCCAAATCCTAAACCCAAAGCCAAACCCATTGGGGCCATATCGGGGCTATATTAGGGTTATATTGGGGTTATATTGTGGGTTATATTGGGGCTATATTGGGGCTATATTAGGGCTATGTTAGGGTTTTATTGGGGTTATAGTGGGGTTATGCTGGAGCTATGTTAGGGCTTTATTAGGGTTATACTCGGGTTGTATTAGGGTTCTATTGTGAGTACAATTACCCTATCTATCATGCTTGGGAGTCCTATACGTGACGTGTTTAACACCGATTGCGCAATCTCGACGTTGAAGCCGGAAAGCCCATGCTAGACCCTAAACCCTAAACTCAAGAACCACGTTCTGCTGCAGAAACTTTGCTTGAGCGGAAGCTCATCTGGGTTGCTGTTAAGGAGCTTAATTTAAGTTACCATTTTGGGGAAACCATCTTAATTGCAATATATACCCATTTAACAGCAACCCAATCATTCGAAGGTCAAGCTAAGCACAGAGCTTCCAAAAAGGTGGCGTCGAGAAACTCGGTCGCAAGGGCTGGACGCAAATGAGGTCAACCCTAAACCCTAAACCTTCGGACCATTAGGAGGCCCCCTTTGCTGGGGGTTACAAGGATACTAGAGACTCAAATGGACAAGAAACTGTTTAAGGGTTTAGGGTTTAGGGCTTCAGGGTTTAGGGGTTCAGGGTTTATGGTTTAGGGTTGATTAGCATAGTATAACTAACTGGTTTTCATAGTAGGGAATAAGGGAGTGTTATCCCGATGTAATAGCTATATAATGCCCTTACAGTACCTATATAGTATATTCTCTTCTTCCCTACTAAGCACCAGTATGAAAAACAAAGGGTTTATGCTTTCCGGAAATTTGGGGAAGCGTTCTGGGAGTCGCTATAGTTTCGGGTTTAGGGTTTAGGGTTGAGGAGTTAGGGTTTAGGTTGTAGGGTCGATATCGGCCCCGGCATTTGTGGAAGCCTTCAAATGGGGAAGGTGCGTTCCAATCGAGCAAAGGGAATAAACCTAAACCCTTAACCCCTAAACCCTAAAACCCTAAACCCTGAAATCTGATCCCCAAACTCTGATTTGGTTAACATCGCTGTTGGCTGAGGATTGGCAATGCTGGCAGGCAGGCTGCATCACAAGGTGGGAGAAGCCAGACTCATGGAACCCCATATGGGGTTCCCTAAGATTAGAGAATGAATACTTTCTGGAGTCTTTGTAGTAAGAAGTATAACATTGTGGGGTCTATATTGGGGTTTCGCTCTTATATAGCCCTTTAAAGCGGGCCGTAGTACAAGGGACCCGCTTGTTAGTGTGGGGCATGGTCCTAATCCCTTTACACCCTTAAACTCCAAACCCTAGACCGGGAGGAACCCTACAGTCCCAACTTCTCCGCTTCCTACATATTACTAGCCTTAAGCGCTACCTTTTTGTCAGACAGCCACCACTTACTCAACCGCAGCTGCGGAGCCCCTGGTACATCATCCGCGCAGGTCTACCAGATGCGAGCACGGAAGGCCAATGCTTGTGACTTGGCGCCTTGACTGCACTTACCAGCTGTATGTAGCCCTGAGGGTCCATGTACCCAATAATTAGGTACTCGGGATTTGGGCAACAGTAGTTAAAGTACAGGGTTTGGGTAAGTATATGATTATACGGTACTTGGACCCTTAGGGTAGGGAATGAAGGAATAGGAAAGAACATGGTAACTACTGCAGGGTTAAGATTCCAGGGATTCGAAGAGAAAATAAAACCTTGTATAAGGGTCGAGGGTGGCCTGAAGTCTGTGGCAGGAAGACACATTTTCCTCTGCAACATGAGCATCGGTTGTTGCATTCATGCTCTTTGTCTTTTCTATACCTACCTGTCTAGCCAGCAACCTTGAACCATCTTAGGCAATATGAGCCATAGTCTAAACTCCTAGTATCCCCCTCATTATCCCCTATAGTAGTTCCCTATATATTCCCCTATATAGTCCCCCTTTAAGGAGTTTAGACTATGGTTCATATATAGAGCCCCCTGAACCCTGAACCCTAAACCCTGAACCTTACCTGAAGCAAGGCAAAGCCCGGGGAATTTAGGGCTTCGGATCCTAAGCTTGACCCATTCAGGCTGTCCCCTTGGAAAGTAGAGGCCTAGGGTTTGGGTTTGGGGATTTTAGGGTTTACGGTTAAGGTTTTGGGTTTAGGGTTTAGGGCTGATTACCTATATCATTTCCTGGCACCCCTTATCTAGCTACAGGACACAGTTGGCGGACAAAATTCTACAGGAATTACGGTGCTGTGGCATACCGATGGTCATGCAGGATCTTGTCTATCAACAGTAGCATACCCAATAGCCATACTGCTATGATTCATGGCACTAGGGTAGTATGCCCTAAAACCCTGGTCCAACAAAGCCCTGGTCCAACTATTCAGCTAAATTCCTTGTACAACTACAGCATCATATACCTAAAAGTTCTGTTCTACCTTCAACCCCGAACCCTTAACCCTAAAGTCGCCAGGCCCGCTCTTGCCGCAAACGCCTCGTCACCATGCGGGCTCAGCGCCAGGAGGCATGAAGTTGGAAAATGCCCGCATTCAGGGTAAAGGGTTTAAGGGTTTAAGGGTTTAGGTTGTTTACTGGTGCTTCAAGTTTCAACTGTTTGGGGATTTAGGATTTTGTGTGTTTGGGATAGGTTTTTAGGATCAAGCTCCAGGGGGGTGAAGGACTGGATGCCTACAAGAATAATCGCCATAAATTCACTCCGTCCCTCCCACTTTTAAGCACCCAACCAGCAAGTAGTGGGCGTGCGACGTAGGAGTTTCCCCAATTTGGGGGAGTCATTTTGAAGGTCCTCATAATAATGATTATCCTTTAGGATTTACGGTTTAGGGCTTGTGGTTTGGAGTTTAGGATGTAGGGCACACACCCAAGCAGTCCGCAACATCATGGCAGGAGAAGAACATAGCAGCGGCTGCTATCCACTCAAGGCGCGCCATCTGAGACGTGGATGTCTCAGACCAGTTGGGTGTTTCCAAAATTAGGCGTACTTTTGTGGGGATCCCAGTAGTAAGGATTACAATATTGTTAGAGTCTATTGGGGTCGCTTCATTTGGGGAAACTACCACCAATCGAACCGTATTCCAGCTGTCTTACTGCGCTCGACTACCAACAAACAAACAATTCCCAGGATAACGTGTCTGTTACCGCAGTTTCCATGTGAGGACTGTCCGAAATCCCGTGTTTTTGACTTACACAAGCGAAGACTAAGTATAACATAACTTGTCAAAAAGTAGGCGACGTGCGCACGGTCCGCGTGAGCACGGCATAAGGAATTTCGCAAGGGCTCTCAAAGTGTGATGGGCCCCCGACACCAAAACCATGTTGGGCCAAACTGCGCGCATGCAAGCTTGCGCAAGCTGCGCGCAAGCCCTCAGCTCGGGATGCAGGAATATTGGACAACCCTTGTTTGATTCATGTTCTTCTCTGTTCCTGGTAGCTTACTCCTAAACGCAACTCAGTTGATGCAAGAAAGAGTGTTGAACTTGCAGGCAAGCTTTCCAAGTTTGGCGCAGCTGTAGACCGTGCGATGCCAGCTAGCAAGAATAGGTAATCCCCTCCTGTAATAACAAACCACCCAGCCCCTCTAACAAGAATAAAGCGTCTAATATGGTACAATAGCAATGATAGCGGGAATATGTATCATCGCGGTGGGTATTATGTGGGGAGGGGATTAGTACCTGGAACTCGCCGACCTGGCTGCTTTACACATGGAGTTGCATCTCCTGATTGGCACCTTCAGTGCAATCAGGCTGCGCAATGCTACAGCAATTCTATCTCCCTAGGACTTCTTTCTGTCTTTTTTGTAGTATCACCCCAAGGAACCATTAAAGATAGCTAAAACTATGGCAGGTCTAAGGGAAGTACAGTTGGCAGGCAGCTGGAGGAGTGGGGGCCCAGCCCCACTATGTCTGGTCCTGTGCGGCGCATACGGACGGGTGTCGTCTCCGAGCCCCTAAGTTCGCACTTGATAAAGCAGAGTTTAGGGTTTAGGGTTTAGGGTTTATGGTTTAGGGCTTAGGATCTTCCCAATCCAAAGAGTCCTCACATGGAACCCTCAGTTTGGTGTTTGTAGGCTTGGAGGTTGGGCTGCAGAGTGTTTGGGACTCGTGCTCACTGTCTCTGCCATTCTTGACCGGACTTACGTGTTGGAGACTTAGCAATATTTTGTCATGCTTTCGTGTTTGGTATGGATTTGTTGTCTGTACCCGGAGGCTGCTGAATATTCACGGCCGTGCCCCTAGCATGTTTTGTTCAGCAATGCGTGTCGCCCATGCTGTTTTACAGGCGCCCACAACAGCTCCACAAGCACCACTTCTGCCATAATCGCTGAAATTCTGGAAGGCCTTCCAGCTGAATCAATCAGAAACAAGGTCATCACAAGAAAATCCTAATCTCCTTTTTCCACAAGAGGGCAAGGTTAATGCAGATTCAAGTGGCGCCCATCTGTAGAAAGAACGCAGCAGAATCAGCAGATTAGGAAAATAGGGGAGGGGGGGGGGTGGGGGTTAGGGTTTGGGGGTTTTAGGCTTAGGGTTTAGGGGATGGATCCTTTATAATCGATATCATTTGGGCTAGGGGGGCTCTAGGTCCCCTAACCCTCAAACCTAAAGCCTAAACCCTATAGGAGGGACTAGGACTTAGGGATTAGGCTTTGGAATTAGGATTTGGGACTAGGATTTAGGACTAGGATTTTGGTACTAGGATTTAGGATTAGGATTTAGGTTTTAAATCCTAAGCCCTATACTAAGTCCCCCTGACCCTCCATGGTCCCCCCCCAGTGAGCAAGCGAGCAAGCGAGGACTGACAAAACCAAGCGCGAGGAAACAGAGGAGAAGGTGCAGGCCCGGGCCAAGCCACCCTCCCAGATTGAAGGGGTTTAGGGTTTAGGGATGAGGGCCCAGGATTTAGGGCTTAGGGTTTGGGGTTTAGGGTTTACGGATTAGGATTTGGGGCTTAGAGTTGAGGCCTAAACCCTAAATCATAGGCAACCGTCGGCTCTAAACCCCGCAATAGGTTCCATTTCATCTTCCATGTCTTCTCCAGTTGATTTTCCATTCTTGGGGCCTATCCACTATTACAATAATACTGATACTTCCTCTGCTTGCAGGTTCAGCATAAATCTTGCCCAACTGTCACCGGCGCTCATAACCCAACTTTAACATGGGGAATTCGGGGTGTTAAAATGGTTAAGATTACAGCTTTACTTTGGGGATAAGTACTCCTGAGCCCTAAACCCTAATCCCTAAGCCCTAAACCCTAAGCCCTAAACCCTAGCCCTAAACCCTAAGCCCTAAACCCTAGTCCCGAACCCAAAGCCCTAAACCCAAAGCGTTTGGGGTTGTAGTACCCGAGAATCAAATGGGAAAGAAACTCGAGAATTGAATGGAAACTGGGTTTCTATAGGATTTATAAGCATAATTACGAATGTTAACGTCCGCGGGTGTCTGTATAGTGTATCGAGTACCTCAAATAGAAATCAGCATGATATTGGTAGTCTTTCAGGCCGCTGTATTTGACGTCCCAGATACCTGCATCGGGTTGTTAAGGATCTAAAATCAGCTTGCCATTGCGGGGAGACCACATTTGGTGTAATTTCATTAATTCCTTAACGGCAACCCAGTCACATGACAGCCCTAACCCCCAAATGATGGGTATATATATATATATATACATGCTACTAATTAGCTTCAGAAGCCTAAGCATGTGGATGATGTCTGATGCATTGCACATGTCCCTGGCAGGAGCCGGAGACTAATGGAAAGAAAGGCAGAGAGAACAGGGAGGAGGCTGGATTCTGGGTTTGGGGCGTAGGGTTTAGGACAGTTGCACAGCAAACAGCGCACCTTTCACAAGGCACCGGTGAAATGGTAGCTTTTCAAATGAGTTTCAAGATTATGGTCCTTCTTGGGGTACCCTAAACATTTGCGGATGTATCATAACAGGGACTATGAACAGGACCATGATTTTGACCCCGAGGCCTAAACCTTAGGCCTCTAAGGCCTACACCTACACCCAAATGGTTAAGCTTAGGGGGGCTTGCAGCGTGAGCTACTATAGAGGGCGGAAAGTCCTATTTCTTTAGGAATCTTTTGTTACTCATAAATTGTTATTGTGTAGCCCAAAGGAATTATTAGAAAGAATATCGTTATGATAGGTCTAGGGCCTAGGGGATTGCAGAGAAAGACGGGTCTCTGAAACACACGGCCGATAATATGTTCCGTTCCAACCATCGTGACCCCCATAATGGGGGGTCAGGATGTCTTCGCAGTGCCCATGCATTTTTTCAAGGCATGTGCTTGGTTTAGAGACTAAAAAAGCCTAACCCTTTAAGCCTGAAGTGAGGATCTCACATTAGCCTCCTTTCCATGAAGCCAGACGAAAGGCACCTCACGCAAGGCTTGAGGGTTTAGGTTTTAGGGTTTAGCTTGACATGGAACCTAAGAGACTGCAAGCGTTCTCAACCTACGACCCTAAACCCCAAACCGTGGGCCCACGACTGCCATTATTCTTATCCAAATTGCTGCTATCCGTAGCCATTAACACAGCGAGTAAGCCACAAATGCTAGCTGCTATATTAGTGCATGACCATAGTCTCTCTCTCTAAATATATATATATATGCAATATATTACCATATGACTATGTGACCACTCTACACTTACCAGAGCCGTGATAGCAGGCGTCAACTCCCGTGAAAGAGGCCTTTAGCTCGCCACTGGCCAAAGACACTTCGGGCACGCAGTGTGATTTTTTCTGGGGAGTATAGGCGATATGCAGGGAACTGTAGGAAACCCTAAACCCCTAAACCCTAAAGTAATTTGTGGGGATGTCAATGTATTGGAGTCTTGGGCTAAAGTATAGGGTTTAGGATTCCCAAAATTGGGGATCCCTTTCGGTCAGCCCTTATGAGAAAACAAAACTCTCACAGTGGAGTCGCTTTTGCGTGAAAAAAATCATGTAGGAAGCAGGCATTTCGGAGAATCCTTGGGTGTGTTGGTAGCAAGACTGGACTGGGAGACAGGTACGAGAAAGGGTTTGAGGTTTAGGGTCTAGGGATTAGGGTTTAGCTTGTGCTGAAAGACCAGGACTGCGTGATTTGACAGGTTGTTCATATCGACTCCATGGCACACGCGCTCCCCCGGTAACCCCAAGTACCTACGTTTTATGTGCTAAACCCTAAACCTTTACGATACCTACTAGTTCAAATATCATCACCAAACCCTAAACCCTGTAAGTAATTTTGGTAGCATGGTCATCCCTGAGAAGGAATGCAGAAGCAGCACAGGGTCTACTGTCCGAAGTAGGTTTTGGGCTTAGGGTTTAGGGTTACCAAAGGACCATTAAGAGTGGACAAAGGGACTCTGTGCTAGGTTAGCATGTCCACACAATGCTCCCTGGTAGGGACCCACGTCCACAGATTGTATGGGAAGTATTGATGGTAGCCCTAAACAAACGTTGGCCCTTAAGTAGTAGTATCCATTTTATGTTCGGTTTTATTTTCCATTAATTATATGGGAAGAATTGACCCTAGACTCAGACGCTCGTGCAGACGCAGTAAAAGTCCAGCGGTTTCTAAACAAACCGAAACCCCTAAACCTTAAACCCCAAAACCCTAATCTCCAGGTTTAAGGCTCACTCTATGTCTATGGACTATAACCTCCCTGGCGGCCACGTGACACAGGCTACTGGCCCAGCGGTTTAGGGTGTAGGGGTTGCGGTTTAGGGTTTGGAGATGAAGGTTTAGGGATGGTTTAGGGTTTAGGGATTGGGGTTTAGGGTTTGGGGTTGGTTTAGGGATTAGGGTTAAGGTCTGGGGGGTTCATGGAGGAAATCTTCTCCAGTTGGGAGCTGCGCATGATACCGCAATGCCGGAGGCGCTGGGTATGTAAGGTGGTGCAAGAATTCCTGAAAGAGTCGTAGGCTTAAGGGTTTAGGTGGTCCGCATTTACAGAGCCGCATGCCCAGAGGTGGGGGCAAAGTTTTTCTGAAACCCCACAGAACAATGTTTGTTAGCGTGCAGGTTAACCAGCTCACTTTCAAGAGACAAACCGAATGCAGCAGGGCCTTTGCATGTCTCAAGGGATCAAGAAAGCCTAAATAGGCGTTTCCCTTTTCTTTTCCATTATCCCCTATATAACCCAACCCTAAACGCTAAACCCCACATAGTCGTTTCCATTTTCCCTTCCATGATTTCCAATATACCAGTCCGTAGCAGTTCCCAGACCCCTCAAGCTTGAGAAGCCGTCAGCTCCCGATACTCCGCCAACGTCTTTTTGGGTTCAGGGGCTTAGGGCTTAGGGTTTACAATATTGAGCACAGTTCCACTTTTACATCCTTTAACGGGTCTGGGTGATAGGGGAGTCACAGTGAGCTCGGGGACACAGGATCTCCCAGGTTAGCTCCTATCCCTTGGGTGGGTAATAAGGGTTGTCATTTTGTTGAGGGCATTCTTGGGGCCCCCTATTCTTCGAAAGTCCCATATCACCCACTTCCCAGTCATGTTCCATTTGATTTGCCAGTTGGTTCTCTACGCTGTCAGCACCAAACAGCTCGCCCATCACAACAAGTTGGAAGACTCAAGGCATGGAAGCTCTTCAAGCATTACGACTCCAACGATGATGACCTTCTCTCCCCGACACTTGACGGAGTTGATTATTTCGGGCGTGGGGCATTTGAGAGCAGATAGAGCCATCACCCAAACCTGAGCACACGCACCCGCATCTCCCCACATCAAAATGAAGTAAACAACTCTATATCCCCTATATATCCCCTATATAATCCCTATATAATGTAGTGGTTTCCATTTTATTTTCCATTATCCCAAGTCAGAATAATCCCTAAGCCAAGTCTGGCCAAGTCAGAATCAGCAAGAGCATGCTGTGGACCGTTCCTGACATTGCAGAATGTCATAGTACTTCCTTGGGGGTTTATAGGGAATAAGGGAATAACTATTTAAAGGGGATTAGGCTTTATGGTTGAGGGTAGGGAACACAGGCATATGTCAAATAGGGATTGCACTCCCTTATTCCCTACTGAAAACCCATAAGGGTAGGCAGTCCATTGCCCATTGCTGCAGTTTGTGGGTCTATGCTGCTATAGCTTTTAGCTGTATGGGAGCTGACGCGTAAGAGTCTGTGAGCAAATCTTATGAAGGGAAAGCCCTAAACCCCGAGGGGTATACCTACCCAAAGCCAATACTATAATTCCTATTACCCAAAACCCACGTACATAATTATTGGGTACATGGACCCTAAACCCTAAATCCTAAACCCTAAACCCTATATATCCCCTTTTAGAGGGACCTTATTGGGTACATGGACCCTTTGGGAACCCTCCAACCCAGGATCCTCCTTGGGAGCCTAGCCACCAGGTATGAGTTTCAGCTGCTGCTGCGGACGGTGCTACGGGACCGCTATCCCCGGGCCAAGGATGTACCCAGAGAACTGTTCAAGGACGTTGCTTTTGCCTTCGGTCGCTTCCCCCTTACAGTAAGAGATGCCACCATGGGTAATTTCGGAGTTATAAAAGCCCCTAAATAAAGCCCTTTTGAGGACAGTTGCTGTGGGGAGGAATGACCCAACTTTTGCCACAGTCGATCGCATTTTGGGCTTTTTGGGTTGCTGTCAAGAGCCTTGCATTAATTCACCATATGATGGGTATACAGCAGATAATAAGGCTTCCATATCATGTTAGCTTAAGTTTCTTTAATTAAAGCAACCTAGCGTTCAGGGTTTAGGGGCCAACCCTAACCCTAAACCTTAAATCCACCAGGAGGCCATCGACATCCAGCAGACGCACGTAGCGGTAACGTTCGAAGATTTCCTGACCTGGATCACACGCAACGCCTTCCAGGCCGTTGTCCTGTTGTTGTTGTTGAGGAGGAGGAGGAGATGACATCAGGTTTAGGGTTTGGGGTATAGGCATAGGGTTTAGGGTAGTTTCCATTCTTCTGGGCTACTGTCTAAATTCTTCAAAGGGGTCATACAGAGGAGTATTCTAGGGGTTACTAAGGGGGATACTAGGAGTTTAGACATAACTGAAAGGGGGGTCTCCATAAATCGGGGGACCCCAATATAGACGCCAAAGATATACTGATTCATATTACAGGTGCCCCCAAAAAGGGACCCTCGGCGATCCCGAAAATCTAGGAGGGCAAGTTTGTGAAATGCAAAGCAGCAGACCCAGGATGCTCCCCCAGCTAGGAGGTAAGAAGGGCGATCAAACATGCTTTTGGGTACTAGTCTAACTTACAATGAAAAATTGAAAATAAGATTGAAGCTGCTGTGTGCGGGGGAGTATATAAGGATACATAGGGAAGAAGAGGGAATGGAAACTATTGTGATGGCGAGTCGCAGTAGTGGACGGGTCATATAGGAGGGATTGATTCCTGAACCCCAAACCCCCTAAACCCCCTTAACCCCCCAAACCCTAAACCCTAAACCTCCCAAACCCTAAACGCTATACCCCTAAACCTTTAACCCTAAACCCTATACCCTTAACCGTAAACCTTTAACCGTAAACCCTAAACCTCCCAATGTTAGACTCCCGGGCTGCATGCCGATTCCAGGAGTGCCTGCTGCTGAGTGACGCCGCTTGTCAACCAGCTGAGGGGTGAAAGCTTCCAAAACGGTTTAGGGGTTTGGGGTTTGGGGTTTAGGGTTTAGGTTATAGGGTCTAGGGGTTTAGGGTTTAGGGGTTTAGGGTTTAGGATATAGGGTTTAGGATTTAGGGTTTAGTGTCTGTCAAAAACAGGGGGTGGCCTTGCTTTTGACCCCAATAAGTTCTCATAAACCCCAAACCTCAAACTCTTCTTGTTCAGGTGCAATTTCAAAGGGAGAACCCGCCACCCTTTGGAAACCCGCAGTCGCTGCCCACGGTCAGTTGGCAGTCTTCCAAACCAAGCCAGGACCCCGAGGGGTTGTCGACTTAGAATTTAAGATTTGGGGGTTAGGGTTAGGATTCCGGGTTTAGGGTTTAGTGTTAGAAATTTTAGCAACTGCAAGTGGCTAAACTTCGAATCCCCAAAAAGTTGGAGAAGATGTAATCCTTGCATGTCTCAGCCAAGCAAGGCCCCATTTTATGGGGCTACTTTACAAATCTGTTCCCACATTTTCTCACGACAACTTTGTTTTCCACGTGAGTTGTCACTCCTGCCCTAAAAAACCAAAGCCTGTAGCAGTATCGATGAAAATTCCTTGTTCTCGTCCACGTGATTTCCTATGCCCTACCCTAAAACCGATTTAGTTTCCTATTCATTTTCCGTTCAACTTTCCATTGGTTTTCCATTCCCGGCTAACAAGCAGTAAAAAGCCCCAGCCAAGGAACAGCGGTTCATCCGATTGGTGGCTCGGCGTTTCTACGTCTCCGTGCCTGACGTGGAGAAGGTCCTTCGCCACCAGTCATTCGTGTGAGCTGTCATGACGTGTGTCGTTGCCAAAGGCCAGATGCCATGTAGTTTGCACCGCTGCAGCTCTAATTGCCCTTTGCCTGCTTCTTTGGCTCGGAGAATCATCCGCCGCAAATGGAAAAGTCAATGGGAATTACTACATATAGAACTGTCCATAGAAAACCCTGAACCCATAAACCATATCACCCCAATCAAGGACAACTACATGGAAAATGAATTTCGAAACTGGGGGATGGCGTGCACCAGGCTTTAATTAAGGCTTCCAGATACCAGATTTATTACCATTACTTTGGGTTTGGGAGGGGAGGGGGGGGGTGTCATTTGTGCTTTAAAAATCTATGAATTTTCGAGATTAAGGAAATCTGAGAACCCTGAGTAACGTCAAATTTATATGGGCTTGAGGGTTTAGGGCTTAGGGTTCGTCCCTTCAGCTGCAGACGCTAGAATAGCACCGAGACACACCCTAAACCCCTTAAGTAGATAGTATATGGCTCTGGGTATAATATGCCAAAATCCCCCATATACCCCATATTCTATCTACTTAAGGGGTACTATGAACATGAGGTATATTGGGATCTCATTATAATATACCCTAAGCCATATTCTATCTACTTAAGGGGGACTATATCTCTAGGGAATGGATGGGACTGATCACTATAGTAGCTGCTATATAGCTCAGCCACCAAGAAGAAAAATCCATGCTCTCTTCCAACCCTCTGTTCCTCACTAACCTTCTAGGCCATAAACCCTTAATGATACACTACTGATCCAATGGATTTCGTGTTCTTGTGCAACATTCCCCAAGTCCCTACAACCCTAAGCCCTATCAATCCTACATATGCCTGGAAAACTGCTGTTTCCATGTCATATTCCATTTCTTCTTTCAGGTTGATGTTTCATTTTTACCCCAATCGCTAAAACGTAAACCCCATAGTCCCCCTTATCTAGATAGAATATGGCTTTGGGTATCTTATCGCTAAAACGTAAACCCCATAGTCCCCCTTATCTAGATAGAATACGGCTTTGGGTATCTTCTAATAAGGTCCATATACCCCATATTCTATCTACTTAAGGGGAACTGTAAACCCTAAACCTTCAAGAAACAGGTGAAAAGGCGCTTCGACAGCTTCTGCAAAAGCAAGCCTGGTCGGCTGGAATATCAGGAGCTGCTGCATCGGCAATTGGAGTCCTCAGAGTCCAGAACCCTGCGGTGAGTATATAAGGTTTATATAGGGGTAACGGAAAAGAAAATGGAAACGACTACATTATTATTACTGGGTTTAGGAGGGTTTCGAACCCTAATGGGGGAGTGGGGGCTGATGGAGTGAATATGTGTACTATTCTAGGGGTTGTGTATTATTGAGGCCTGAAGCACCCGTAAGTCCAGTGAAGTTTCTGCTGTTGAGGCCTGAGGGCAATCTTGCAGTTGCTCTGTTGCTACCCACAAATTACTATTCTCCATGACGCTTTGGACCTTAGACCCTTAATTTGTTGGATTCCCTTACACTCCTGTTCTTGGCACCTAACAGTTAACTTTCGGGAGGGGTCCTAAGTGTCGCGCGGTAATATCATCCCAGTGCCCATTTCATGTTTGTTTCCCTTTGTTTCTCCTTTCTCCCTTTAGCCCTAGAAAAGGTTCAAGAGCGTCAGTAGCCCTAAACCCGGCGCCTCAAGTCTAAATCGCGTGCTCAGGTTCTGTCAGCTGATTGCGCTGCTGTTAAATCTGCACGATACCACCGCCTTGCCGGAAAGCCGCGTGAAGCCTGAAGCTCAAGGGTTAGGTTTTAGGCTACCGCAGGGGGATTCAGAAATTTGCAGGGACCATACGGAGTTATATGAGGGATATAAAATGGTGTTATAGGGATCATTTTGGGTTTTAGGGTATAACTCCTATTGCCTATCATGCAGAACCACATAGAAAGCAACATGGAAGATGATGTGGAAACTGGCACTGCGTAATTTGTTGGTTCCTGCTCCAGTGTTCAACAGTACTGCCCATGTACTGAAGATCCTTATAGTTTGGGTACTGCCGCCGCTCGGTAACAGTTGCGTCTAACATTAACAATATAGTTATGTAAAGCTCTTAATATGACCCGTAATATAGACTGTTACAGTGTGGGGGCAGTACCCAAGTTGTAGTGGGCTTTGATGAACCACACAGCCGCTTCCTTGCTTGTTGTATACTGCCGCACACGGTCACGTGGGGGGTTTCCCGAATTGATGGCTTCCGGTTGGGGGGCCCAATATTATGGATTAGAGTACATAGTGGGGTCCCCTTGTTTTTCGGGAAGCTACCACGTGAACTGATACCCATGACGCTGAGCTGAGATCTTTCTGGCGCGAGCTGGATGACAGCGGCAAAGGCCTGCATATCATGTCGCATACATGCAGAATACCGTCTGAGTAAAAACAACTAACTCCGCCTTGCAATTATCTGTTCCGAGCAGTAAGTAGAAAGTAAGTCACACAAGCCTGTTGCCCGGGGGCCAGTAAGCAGAAGATTTCCAGAACCTACGAAGAGGGCAAAGGCCGGGCTCCTTTGCTGGCAAGGTGAGGTGGAGTTCACGGAGTTCATTCCGTGGTACTTGGGATATTTTGGTGGCGACGATGGATCCTCCTTGGCCTCTTTGTTGCAGTCCCGTGGAGCTTGTAGGTCTTAGCTGCAAGTGGTAGATACAGCAAGCCCGCCTGTCACTTGAACAGTCTTGGTTCCTTTTTAGTAGAACATGTGAACCTTGTTTAAGAAAACGCAGAATTAGATGTGAAACCGGGCAGGTGCAGCAAAGTGGCTAACACCTAATACCAGACTCGACACAGACAAGACAGATCAGATGATGCTTTGCCTGCTTCAGGTCAATTTCTACCGCCGCATACGCCCGACGGTCTTCGAGGAAGAGTATACCTGACAGAGCAGTACATGGCGCGGTGATGAGAGTAGTCTATCAGGTTCTGAGCCTCCGAATCTTCCATTATGGCAGCAAGAAGCGTCCTGCAGAGTTCCGTTTCTGCTGAGAGCATCCAGCGTCCAAAGTTGTGAACGCCACGGCTGCAGAAACGCCATGTTTGCTTCATCGCCATTGCTCCTTTTACTTCTGATGCTGTTTTTCACTGTTAGTACACACTTTCATGCTCATGCACAACAACTGACCACGGAGCTACAGTAGGCATACCGTCATTGACTTGGATCTTCTCAGCATAGTTTCACCCATGCTGCTAAATGAGCTACGGACTAAAGTTAGGTTTGGGGGACCTATAGGAGACTATATAGGCGGGTTTTGAGGGGGACCTATGAAGGGATATATTGCAAATTTAGTCCAGGGCTCAAATGGGTCCAGGAGAAACCTTAGGCTGTCTATGAGGCAATTACTGCCGTGCCCAACTAAGCATTCCAACCATTGGCGACAACAAAGCAAATTGGCAGAAATGCGGGGATCTAATATAGACGCCAAAATACTTTAGTCATTATCATATGGCCCCCCAACAGGTACCCCCAACGTTGGGAAACCCTAATTCCTATATATCCCCGATATAACCCCTATATAACTTAGGTGGACCCCCACCCAGTAATAGTGACTATAAGGGATAAGAAGGATTATATTAGGGTCCTCTTCTATTCCAATTATACCAAAGGTACCCCTAACTTTGGGAAAACAAAAACGTTTTCCGAAGCAGCTGGCCTGGCCTCTAAGCAGCTTCTTCCCCCTTCAGGGGTTTCGAGTTTTAGGGGTTTAGGGTTTTAGGGTTTAGGGTATAGGGGCTTAAGGGTTCCGGGGTTCATTCTCAAGTCTAAGCTGGAATGGGGAATCAACTGAAAAGAGAACGTGGATTTTATAAGGAAACGAGGCCGGGGCTTCCCTAAAGCCTGGATTGGAGTTCCCGTTTCGTTGTCGATTCTCTTTCCACTTGATTCTCAAGTGAAACTAGTTATATGCTACAGTCCTTCATTTTTATCAGATAACATTGCATGGTGTTCTGTCATCTGCTGCCTAACTTCAGTCCCAACCCAGCAGCTGCGAAAGATGCGTTCCGGGCACATCGCCAAGCGACGCGCTCTGAAAAAACATCGGCCGGAGCAGGTGTATGGGGTTTAGGGCGCCTTTCTGGGTCCCATTCTAATTCTTGGGCCTAACGTGTGAGATACTTGGATACACTGGGTGGTGCGTCAGCTTTGTCCTTAAGAGTGCCTTCGCCTTAAGCGTCCAGCTGCAGATGTTCTAAATCGCATGGGAAGCTGCCCGAGCGCATCGCCTCCTGCTAGTTTTCAACACCCCCACCCTCAGCTAACCGTACACGTGTCCCCCAACATATCAAGTCTCTTATGGGGAATATATCAGACTGCCATATCAGGAGGTAGGGGGCGTTCAATATTAGTACGAAGAGATTAGGCCCCATGCAAAGCTTTCCCAGTGCTCGATAGCACTGGGAGCTTGTGCCGTGCTATTCTTATGACAACCAAGTGGCCGTCGTTCATAGCGGCTCCTAGCTTTATGGATCGCAGATTCTGGGTGCATGCACCGAGTACATGTCGAGGAAGTACAAAAACACAAGTCTAAAAACCATGAAGTCTATGGTGCCCATCTCAGTTTTACCTTTTCCGTTCCGTTTTGACTTGGCATTATGGTGTAATTAACATCCCTGAAGCCTAAACCTTACCCTACACCCTAAGACTCGAGCTCCGTGACCTCCAAAACCCAAAACCCTAAACCCTAAACCCTAAATGATCAGGCCTTCCCACCAAAGAACTGCCTTCAAAAGCTGGCGTTATAGGGTTTAGGGCTTGCTCAAAGGGTCCATGTACCCAATAATTAGGTACTTCGGTTTTGGGTAATAGTAAGTATAGCATTGGCTTTGGGTAGGCATATGATCATTAGGTACTTGAACCCCTTGGGTTAGGCTGTAGGGACTGGAGAGTGAAATGGAAAAGCAAATGGAACATGAAAGGAGATCGGAAAAGCTTTCACAGCATTTGCTCCATTGTGGCCACTCAAGCAAACAATTGCTACTTACTGGGGGTTAGTAGGAAACAAGGGAACATATGATCTAGGGATTATATATAGATATCATATTCCCTCATTCCCTATTTAACACCAGTAACGCTAACAACGACCAAGGACAGCGCGCCCGCAATGGCCGTTCACACGACGTTCCTGGCACGGCGCGCACCTTTTCCCAGACTCCCTATATACAGGATCCACACCCCTCATCATGACCCCCAGTATTACATTGGGGTATCCAGGGCGGGAATATCAGGAGGTTCCATGTTCTGGATCCTTTGGGGGACTGGGGTCAAATTGCCTGACACTGTGTTTGCGTCATTGTTAGGTTGGACCAGAAGCCTCCAGTTTCCTTGGCAATGCGAGCCCTCAACCCCTAGCCCTAAACCCGAAGCCCTAAATCCTAAACCCTACACCGTACACCCTTAAGATCTTGCCAGCAGCATGAAGAGCAATGCAGAGATCACCAGGCCATTAAGGCTTCAACTTGCAAGGCCCAATCCAGAAACGCAGGTTTCAATGCATCAAGCGTTCCTGTTGGGGAATTCTAAAGAGGACCTTACTTAGCCAAGAGAAGACCTTTAACCCTTTTGGGTCTCTATAATAAATTTTGAACTTTTTAGTCTTGGTTATTGGGGAAGAGAGGGACTGCAGAGTATGTTGGGGTCTATGTTGGGGGGTCCGACCACTGTGGTAGCTCGCAAGTTTGCACGGATGCTTGAATCATGGCTGCAGCAAGAGCTCTAGTAGCCAGTAGGTGGACCCCCCTCGCGTACAATGGAATATAAGAGGACCCAAACACAATCACCAGTATCCTTTTCAGGCAGAATTACTGTGTGGGGGTCTACCTAAGCTGGACATGACATCGGTGCTACGACATGATGTAACTTATTATCGCCAGTTACCAAGGGTTGAAGCAATGGATCCCTATATAATCCTCCAACAATATAGAAGTTCCATTTCTCTTGTCCCTTCCTTCATTCCCTGCTAAGCAGAGGTAAGCACAGAGGCACGCAGCCTTCTCGTTGCTTGCAGGTCAGCGTGCATGGACGCATCGTCAACCTGTACGGACAGCTGCACCTCAGAGTGACATTCAGAGTAGAGGTTGGGATATGTTTTTTTTCCAACATTAGGGGGAGATAGTGGGCTCTGCTGGGAACATGCGGCGTGTGCCCGGGAAGTTGAGGCTTTGTGCCGGCGTGATGTGTTTTTTTGCGCATGACTCCGCCATGCTACTTGCCAGCTACATCCAGATGATGCATGCTGTGCAGCAGTGGTCTGAGCACCGCTTCCTTACAGCATGACAGCAGACTGGAAAGAGCAAGGGTTTTCACCGCAAACGCAGCAGTCAGATGCACTGCAAGCTACGGAGAAGACACTAAACGCCTTCCGAAGGCTTATTGTGCATCCATCCTCTGTGCAGCACAACCCCCCCAACCCTCAGGGGGAATTTGTAGGGACCCCGAGAAGCGACCCCTAATCCAAAGTACCTCATATGCCCCATATGCCATGCTTCTCTAACCTCTACATAATCAGGTCAGGTAGCCTCCACATTACTCCCAATAAGCTACAAGGGTCGCCTCCTAGATCCCCCCTAAACCCATAAAACCTGAACTATAAATTCTAAACCCTAAACCCCAAAACCCTAAACCATGATAGTCGTGGCTGTGCGAGGGGCTTCAGAGTGAGGATTGATGAACCTATGCGGTGGATGCCATGCAGCTCAACAGGGTTGACTGCTCGCCTGTATGGATGAGATGCTGAGATGACAGTCGTGGATGTACCAGCAGGTGGCAAGCGTGCATTGCATGCAGGGTTGACTGCTCACGTGCACTGATGAAATCCTGAGATGACAGTCGTGGAAGACTGTCATGGCTGTGCAAGAAGGTAGCAAATCTGCTTGCGTGCACTGATGGGATCCTAGGATGACAGTCGTGGCTGTGCGAGGGGCTTCCGAGTGAGGATTGATGAACCTATGCGGTGGATACCATGCAGCTCAACAGGGTTGACTGCTTAATTTTCGCCGTGCTTGTATCTGCATGTATTGTATTTTGCGAGTGCATTCTGAAACCTGCTGAGCCTTTTCCAGAAAATTGTTTGCTTGCGGCACGTAGCTGCGAGACGTGCCCCTTGACGCTGTCTGAGGTGGCCTGGTGACTTCCTTACATCTGAGTTGTTTTTTGAGGTGTTCTTTGTTTGGCTGCTTCGGACGGCTCGGTAATTCACTCCGGTTTTCGCAGTGGTTTGCCCATTTCAGTTGTGACCTCTGTTGCCCTGCATGCGTACCAGCCAAGCGGGAGGGAAAAACAACCCTAAGCCTTTTTTCCCTGCCCCTAAATCCATCAATCCTGATTCGGTCTCTCCAAAAAGGCTACCCGGCCGACCAGCAGATGATGCACCGCCGGGTGGGTGGCCAGGTTCACCAGCCACTAAGGGTTTTACTGGCCATAGGTTAGCAGGAAAACTATGGATTATATAGGGTTATATAGGGGCTATAGAGATGTTATATAGGGGCTATAAAGGGGCTACAAACGGGTTATATAGCATTTAGGGTGTAGGGGCTGGGGTGGAATGAGGGAATGGAAAAGAAATACGGGAATACTACCAGGATACATTCTTTCATTCGTAGCTCTCCAAAGGGAAGTTCAGGAGTTCGGTGTGTGGGGTTTAGGGCTTCGGTTTAGGGTGTAGTGTTTGGGGCTTAGGGTTGGGGGATTAGGGTGTAGTGTTTAGGGCTTAGGTTTGGGGGTTTAGGGTGTAGGGTTTAAGGCTCAGGATTGAGGGTTGGGGGTGTCGCGTTTTTGGGTGTGGGTTGGGGGCTTGGGGGTGTAGGGTTTGGGGTGTAGGGTTTAAGGGCTAAAGGTTGCGGGTCTGGGGTTTTGGGTCTAGGGTTTCTAGGGTTTGGGGTTTGGGATTTTAGAGTGTAGGGTTTAGGGCTTAGTCGAGGGGCTTGGGGCAGCTTAAACATAGGTACTTTATGATGTTGGTTCCCTTTAATCTGTGTATAAGCCCGATAAAGCCTGCAAACACTTTTTGCAGGGCACCCCCGCAGTTTTGTGGTGGGAGTGCCTGCACCCCCTAGAAGATCTGGTTCTGAGATCCCGCAGCCGGGGATATCTTTGGGGATCCTTTTGGGTTCTTTGTCCGCCTCAGCTTTGCAAAGATGACATTCATTACTTCAGAATGCGCAGTCGGCATTAGATGCCATATAGAAGGAAACATTCAATTGGGCCGATCGCATTTCAGAAACAGACAGCTTCACAACCTTCTGAAGGATTGGGATTCCTTGGAGCAATTGTTGGCTAGCTCTGCAAGCGCAGAACTCCTCGAACCATGAACAAAGGGTTTAGGGTTTCGTTTTTAGGGTTTAAGGTCTAGGGTCGGTCGTTGATGATAGAGAACAGCGGCGGCAGGGACTAGCCGCTTCGTCAGCCCAGCGGCAGCTGCAGAGGAGTACCGCCTGTGTCAATGTGTATGCAAATACATGTAGCGGGAAACGGTCAGATGTTTGTTCAGTCCTGGGAGAGAATACACATACAGATGGAGAAGAACATGTACATATATACATACGTATTGCTCTACTGTCAATATTAGCATTACTGAGAGACCCTTAACAGTGGACATAGGGGTCCCTCTTGTGATTTAGTATGGTCCTTAATATATTCCCTAATACGGAACCCATGTCCATCGATTCCCTAAACCCTAAACCCAAAATTATTTGTGTAAACCTTAAACCCTAAACCCTGGCGCATAAACCCTAAACCCTTAACCCTATATGAGTGAGTAGATAAGCCAACAGACGTCGAGGCTAGGATTTGTTTTGCGCTCAGACAGCCTGGGTTTCGGGTTTTAGAGGGTTTAGGGTTCCAGGGTTTAGGTTTTAGAGGGGTTTGGGATTTAGGCTTCCAGGGTTCCAGGGTTTAGGGCTCCAGGATTTAGGGTTTTAGGGTGTTTAGGGTTTGGGGCTTAGCTGAACCATCACACAGGAAGTCCCGCATGGCCTCCTGCAATGCATGTGAGGTGCGCAGCACCATGTCGAACCCTAAGTTCTGAATCCTAAACCCTAAACCCTGAAAACCAAACCCTAAGACCCAACCCCCAGACAAGTCAGGCGAACAGGTCAAGTTAAACTTCACAGGTCTAGGATTCAATGGAGGAGTGGATGGAAAAAGTGAGAAATTAAGAGGACACTAGGGTTTCAGAAGGATTGTAGCCGGGGATGTACAGAAACGACTGTAGGGTCATTTAGGATTTGCATGAGGGCTATTTAGAGAGTTTAGATATATAGAAGCAGCTATAGGCCTGTTCAGGAATTACGTGAGGGCTATGTAGAGATTATCTAGGGTTGTATGAGGATTGTAAATGATTTGGGACATTACCCCAGCAATGGAGAAGCGAATGGAAAATGTCAAGTACTATCCTACGGTCTCTTCCAGATAGCCTCTTGTAACGTACCTACCTAGCCCGAAGCCTAGAAACCATTGTAACTTTCAGTTTCATTGCAAGTTGGGAAAGTTATAGTAATAGAAACAGACTTTGCAAAAACACCGCAATTGATGATGACAAATAGTGTGTCGTACTATACCTGCCCCTTCATTAAGCCAGAGCTGAGCTCCGCAGGACACTCGTGCTGCCAGATTCCGGTGGTTCGAAGCTTGCACCTTGTCCATGTGACCTAGAGCTTAAATTCCTCAAAGAGGGGATTGTCGAGGGGATTATCTAGGGGGATACTAGGAGTTTAGACTATGTCTCATGTAGTTCTTGTACACCTACACTAAGCCTAGATCCGCAACCTGATTTTAGGGTTGAGGGTTTAGGGTTCCTGCGCCCGAAAGCCCACATTCGGGTTCAGGATTTAGGCGTCACACTTGTGCCTCTGCTGTGCGAATTGACTTGTGGAGCGGGAGCTTCAGGGCTGCTTGCAAGCAGAGGCCGGGGGGCGCGGGGGGTGGGGGGAAGAAATTCGCTGACACGTGGTTCGGGCGCTTGAGGCATAATGTGGGGGACTTCGGGGGGGGGCTTATGTCGAAAAGGGGGACAGACATGTCTTTGTGGAATTGCTTAGGGCGGAGGCTTCGACCTGTGCACGTTAATGAACTTGCTGGAATGAAAGTGCTTCTTTGTGTTTCCGATTTTGCTTTCAACCGCACTGAATAATTTCCATGCTCAAGCTGGATTGCCCACCCCACTCCATCACGCATCCTTATTGAATTTTCTGAAACCTGTTGGTAGTTATTGTGTTTGTTGTTCCTTTTCTAGGGATATAGCGTCTTCGAATATTCAACTTGATCAGCTTACGACTGCTGATCTAAGGTGGTTGGATGTTTTTCTATAGCGCATGTTGAGGCTGAAGGTCTATAGTCCCCCTTAAGTAGATCGAATATGGGGTATATGGACATCTTCTTATAGTATACCCAAAGCCATATTCTATCTACGTAAGGGGGACTATAGATTTGGAGGGGGGGGTCTTGAAGCCTAAGTTGAACTTGGTCAGTTGATGGTCTAGGGGTGTCTGGGGAGTAGAGTATAGGCGTGGGTGCCTGGAATTTGATTGCTTATGTTTCTTGTTACACGTTACACTTAAATTTCACAAATTTCTGTGAGCCATAAGCATTTGAGATGTAGTCTAAACTCGATAAAGGGGGTTATAGAGGGGACCATATAGGGACTACTATCGGGGCAATTAGGGGGGGATAGTAGGAGTTTAGACTACAGCTCATTCGAGCGTTCGTTCGTCCTTGTATTTGCTTGGGCTACCTCGAACTGTTCTGTCTTTATGTCATGAAGACCTTGCATACTTGCATCTAGACCCCGCGAATCTACACGTTGAACATGCCTTAATGACGGCAAGCGGCGTGAAGATCCGCCTTACTGGTGTTTCATGGAGGATGTGAGGTGGGGGAGCGAATATAGGTCATACTTTCGTAGCCAATAGAAACCCTAAACCTTTTCGGCTTCCATTTTGGGTCTCTATAATAAAGTTTGAATTTTTTTTGCCTTGGTTATTGGGGAAGAGAGTTCGTAATTATCCTGGATGGGGGGCTCATATGGGGATCATTGCGGGGACCAACTAGCTACTCCTCCTTCAGCACCTGTTACTCCAATCCCTAAATAGTAGCTTCCGCGTTCGTGTCCATTCCCACACTACCCCTGAAGCCAAAACCCTATAGTAGCTTCCATGTTCTTTTCCAGTCCCTCCCATACTACCCCTTCAGCCAAACCCTTACAGTCGCTTCCATGCTCTTTTCCACTCTCCACTCCTGAAGAAGCAAGTCCTTCTAGAAGCACTAATGCAGACCCGTCACTAACGAATCCCCTCCTTTTCAGGGCCTTATTAATCCTTAAGCCCTACGCCCTAATCAACAACCTTAAACCTTAAAACGCTAAACTCCATTCATTAATCAGGGTTCTACACTAGAGGCCTTCGCGCCTTGGCTGACACCCTGCCAGCTGGCTCAGTGGCCCTTCCGACGCTTGCTCAGCAATTTACCCCAGGGTTTAGGGTTTAGGGTTTGATGGGCGAATACGACCTGAGTCATACTTGGGATCCTAGTATCATCTATAGATATCTATAGGGTAAGTTCCCTAAACCCTTAACCTTAAAACCTTAAATCATCTACAGGGCATATTGCCTAACCCTACACCTCAAAATCTAAAGCCTGTTGGGCGCTCCGAGTTGAGGTTTCGAGGGCCGCTGCTCATAAAGGTTCACCTTACTGTCGATGGACAGAACACCTTGATCCCCTCATCCATCTGTCGTGTGTGCCATATGAGCTATGGTTCAAACTCCTAAAATATTCCCAGATAGGACTTAGGGTTTAGGGTTTAGGGTCTGAATTCCTTTCAGGGCGGTTTATATAGGGGTTTATATGATTTGTATAGGAGATGATTATAGTGCTTATTAAGGGGGATACTAGGAGCTTAGACTATGGCTCATTTTCCCTAAAATAGAGGGACCCCAACACAGACCCCAAAATGCTGAACCCTAATCCATATGTCCACATATACCCCTGTGTAACCCTAAGCCCTAAACCCCCCCTTTAAAGGTAGCCCGAAGTTCCGAAGTTGGGGTAGCCCCAACTAAATATCCCCTAATTTTGGGAAACCCCCTAAACCCTAAACCCTGTGCATCCCGTAGGCCCTTATATATCACCTAATGTAGGGAAACTCCCACGCGGGATTAGGGTTTAGGGTATAGGGATTAGGGTTTAGGGATTAGGGTCAAGGAAATAGTTTTTAGGGGTTGTTTAGGGTTTAGGGCTATACACCCTTCCTGAGGGCACGCATCGGTTGTGGCCTTGCGGGCGGGCGCTGGCCGCAGTGGCTGGGACACCAAAGTTACCATGGGTTTGGGGCTTTAAGATGTAAAGTTCTCAGGGCTTTAGGATTTAGAGTTTAAGGACTTGGGTTTTAGGATTTCGGGTTTAGGGCTTAGGGTCTTACGGTTTTAGGAGTTAGGTTTAAGGTCTTAGGGTTTTGGGATTTAGTTTTGACGGTTTAGGATCTAGTGTCTTAGGGTTTGAGGATTTAGGGTTCAGGAATTGGGAACGATGACGACGACAGCGGCGGGGGCGGCGGCGGCTGCTGCTGCTGCTGCTCCTAGTGCTATTGCTATTGCTATTACTACTACTACTACTACTACAACACTTCTAGTTTACTTCTACTTCTACTTCTACTACTACTACTACGATGACATCTGTAAGCTATTGCGGACTGTCCTGTATGTGCGAAGTGCCGCCTCCCACGCACAGAAGCTTCAGTGTTGAGGTATTTGGCTGCTTTGCGGCGCTTTTGCGAGGACGCCTGGGTTTGGGGTTCGGGATTAGGGTTTAGAATTTCTGTCTGCAGTTTACCAGAATGCTTCAGGAGGGGCTAAGGAGGCTTCATGAAGCCCAGGCCAGTTTTTGTTCATTCCCAGGCTGCTCGTTTGTATGTAGGGTGGCCCAGACCCCTAGGTTTCCGCAAACTCCAGAAATCCAGGTTTCAGGCATGTTTGTGCCGCACATGTCAGGAAGTTGTTGCACACATCATGTCGACATCTTTAGGGTCAAGGGGTTTTTAATTTTAGGGTATAGGGTTTTTAGGGTTAGGGTTTTCGAGGGGGGTTTATTGTTTGTAGGGTTAGGGGTGTTTAAGAGTTTAAGACTTATAGTTTTTTGTTTAGGGTTTGGGGTTTAGAGGTGTTTAGGGTTTAGGGTGTTTAGGGTTAGGCTTTTTTTTTAAGGATCTTGGGGTTTGTTGTTTTTATTTTTTGGGTTGGAGCTCTTTAGG
>CAJNIZ010033079.1:58572-71190 GCA_905231905.1 Symbiodinium pilosum | reverse complement strand
CCCTATAAACCCTAAACTCCCAAGTTGTCAGCCCTAAGTTTGCATCTTTGCGCGCACCCGTCGCGGCCACGTTACTTCGCACGAAGGCTGCGCCTGGCATGCCATCCCAGGGCTCGGGTGAGGAAGCCGCTTGGGTGGGCACTGTGAGTCATAGGATCATAGGGATTGGGGTTTAGGGATTGGGGAATAGGGTTTAGGGCTTAGGGCTTAGGGTTTAGGGGCTTAGGGTTTAGGGTTCAGGGATTAGGAAGGGTTGAGGTTTTGAGTCTTTAGTGTTTAAGCTTCAGGGTCCCTACTTGGAAAATGAAGTGGATATCGTGGTGGGGTATAGCAGGATAGACTGGGTCATGCGCATTCCATTGGTTGTTCTGGGGTTGTGTCAGAGGACGCTCCATAGGGTGAGGGATGTGTAGTTGTTACTTGCAGAGGATGGTTTTCAATCCAGGATGCAATCCGCAGAAGCCCGTCTTCGCAAAGAATTTGCCGCGAACTGCAAGCGCTCATGGTAGAGGGCAGCGGGCCCAGGAGGGATCGGCAACTTGAAACGCCCCAACACTCCTGCAGGCGTTGGTAGCCCGAAGCTAAAATAAAGAACTTGCGCGTGCCGTAAAACACTCTAATGCCGATGCCCCACATAGCTCCCTGGGGCCGCCACTAGTGAGCTCGCACATCGCTCTCCGGAAAGCATATACATGTACACATAAACATACATGCACGGGCTTGTTTTTGACATGAAATTGCACATTTGTATATGCGCCTTGCTTTGCTGTGGCTTGACATCATATGGGAGTTTGGAGAATATCCCTAACAGCTGATGGGGAAAGCCACGAATCTTCTCGGTCACCACATATCCCCAGGGTCCCCAGAGGCCCCCAATTTTTGAGAAACCCCCATGTTCTAAGGTCCTAACTATGGACTCCTACATGGGGCCAGGGGTTATATCATATATGATGGGTATGTAAGCTCCGTTCTCATCGGTACAGTGGCTGTAGCCCAGGTGGGCGTTATCGAGAGCGCCGTTGCTGGTGCAGAGGAGGTGCCAAGCCAAAAGCCTACACTCAAAACTCAAAACCCAAAAACCTCTAAACGATAAGAACCCTAAACCCTCAAAGCCTTAAACCCTAAACCTACAAACACTGAACCCTACCCTAAGGACCCCTAAGTCCTAAACCCTAAAAAACCTAAACCCTAAACCCTCTAAATCCTAAATCCCAAAAACCTTCAACCCTAGAACTCCTTTGGGATTTCGGCTTATCCCCTGCCCCCACAGCAATGTATTCAAGCCTGTGATCGATTCTAATCTGGCCAGCTGCCTTGGAAAGTGACGAACTTGGATTTTTGATGTTGATCGCGTTTTAGCATTTAGAACCTAACTTAAAGTTACCCACCCTGTTATCATACAGTAGTTGCCAATTTCTTTTCCCTTATTCCCTATATAACCCGTATATAACCCCCATAAACCCATTGCTCACGAGTCGGCACAGATATGCGCCTTATGCAGCAGCAGCAGCACCACCGGCAATTTTACTTGAGAGTTTGATGTTTTCTAGTGGGTAGTTTGCCAGATATCTCGCCCTGGCACTCTTTTTCCATTCTCCCTGCCCGCCTCAACCCTTCACCTCAACCCT
The DNA here is from genome assembly GCA_905231905.1 of Symbiodinium pilosum. Lineage (NCBI taxonomy): Eukaryota > Dinophyceae > Suessiales > Symbiodiniaceae > Symbiodinium > Symbiodinium pilosum. The sequence continues at coordinate 69,562 of CAJNIZ010033079.1, read as the reverse complement.
CTTATTCTTAAACATTACATAAACTCTGCTGCCATGGTTTGATTGATGTCAGCTACCGCAACATCTGCGAGCTTGATCTAGTGTTTAGGGTCTAGGCTCGGGAGGTCTCATGTCCAAAGATTTTGTAAACATGAGACGGGATTTCCAAAAGTAGAATGCCCTTAAAAACCACAAAGCGTGTTACAACGCATGCCTACAGTAACAGGACCCCAGAAGAGAAACACACCAGATCATGTAATTTTCAGCCAGCGCCTTTTTCAAACTAGGTGTCCCAGTAATTAAGCTTTCTTTGCCCTTTTCTTGTTTGGTGTGACAAAGTAGCCTGTACAGAAACGGAAGCCCATTGTTTTCCTCGTAGATTGATGGAAAGCTTCATCCCTGCAGGGGGGCATTCACTGCAAAACCCTAGACTTTAGCCCTAGACCCCTAACTCTTTGTAAGGCCCCCTATTAACCTACAAATCAATTCGAAGCCCTGAGACACAGTTTAGGGTTTCGAGTTTAGATCTTGGGGTCTCCTAAAGAATCCCCACAAAATCTTCCATAATCCACATATAATTGTTCATCATGATGTTTTGGTTCTTACCGTGATCAATCCTTACAAAGAAGGTAAGGCCAGAATTCTTGATAGCACCCCAGTAAGGAACCAGACATCGTGATTTTGAATTGTCAGCATAGAAAGCCCAAAAACACAGACTGTACGTCTAGTACCTCTCAATGGGGCTTGACATGAGCTACGGTCTAAAGTTAGGTTCGGGGGAATCTTCTGGGAGGATGTATGAGGGTTTTAGGGAGCAGCTTTAAGGAATATACTATTCCTTAGTCCAAGGCTGCTATTGTAGTGTCCCAAAATTGGGGGACTCCCCAATATAGACCCCCATAATACCATAGTTCTTATTACAGGTATCCCCAAAAAAGTACCCCTAACTTCGGAAAACCCCCATGTAGCTAAACGGGTCTAGCTCCTTGGTCCCTGCGGTTGTGGTTTTGGGAAGGCGCAGGTCGACGAGACCGTGCAGGCCACCAGCCCTGCATGCTTATCGTGGTTGTATAGGGTTTATATACGGATACTCCGGGATATATAGGGCTTTTACATGAATAGCACAAGATTCTGTAGAGTTGGGTGATAACGGAGAATCAAATGGAACCATAAAATGGAAGATGAGGTGGACACTAGGGTAACATGCGGCTCATATAGCAAGTATCTCCGCGAATATTTGACCTTCCCCCCGGCTAGTGTTTGAATTTCCCATTGCGGTATACCATCATTTATCAGGACTAGTTCATTTTACGGGGTTGGGGTATAATATCAGAGGAGGTGATTACATGGCTGAGACGTCCCTGGGCAGCTGTTTACCATGAATATAAACCACTCCGATGCCCATATAGCAATGTTTCGGCATGGTTTACTTGTTATAGCTAGCAGCTAGCAGCCTAACTCCCAGTCCATCTTGCATTTCATCTATCACGCGCAGTTTGACGGCATGAAGTTAAGGCGTTCGCAGGCTGACACAGGGCTTAGAGGGCTTATATGAGAATTTTACGAATGAATTGTATAGCTCCTGGTGTTACGCACTCATGCATGTGCCAGAGTACAATCCGCTTTGCGCCCGTAGCTGCGGAGGACGACGGTGCGCAGAAAGCAGATGCCAAGGACGATAGACTTATCAAGGCCGATCCGGGTTGGTGCGTATCAAGAAGACTCCGGGGCATATGCATGTGCCTTTGCAGGCGTCCCAGCAAATTCAGTTGGGCCCCTCTTCCAGAACATTCGAAAACACATTCTTATCGGGCTTGAGGCCAGTTTCTGAGTACTGAACCACTGGGCCAGTTTTGATTAGCTATTGGGTTTGCTGGAGCTATAAGGGGTTCGAAAAGTTGCCAATATTATACTTCTAGATTCCTGGTACTTATCCAAATGTTGCTAGACTGAGGCCCCTGTACTATGATCCACGCATGTGCATCGCTCCAATTCGTATGATCGCGGAACAGCCGAGGCAAGAGCAAAAGCAGCATACACAATCAAACCAGTACATTTATGGCCTGCATGCGAAGAAGATGTGCCAACGGAGCCAGCCATAGCTGTACAGTGGCAGAAGTTGGTGGCAGCTTGGAGGAAACATCCCAACCCACACGAGGCAGGTGACAGGTTCAACAACGAGCAATGTGCCATGGCAATGTGCTCACGAGAAGCGCTGCCGACAATGTGTCTCATTTTCCTAAAGGAAAGACTCATCCAACATTACGTCCGAATTGATGAAGCAGAAGTTGCCCATTGGGATACCCGGGGGCGGACGGATCCCAGCGTCGAGTTTTGTCGACGCTGATGCTGGCGCTTGCTGCGTTTCTTGCTGGTTCCCTTGCACACACTTTCCTCGTGCCCCGCGTAGCATCACGCAGTTACTGCCCGTTTTCTATGCGCACGCTTTGCGACAACAAGGTGTAACAACGAGTGGCCTGTGCCTCAGGACGCACTCTCCTCCCCAAACTGGGCCCAAGGGTTACACCCCGGACATGTTGTTTCCCTTACGAAACGTGTTAGGTCAATATTACGAGCTGATGCTCATCATCCCCAGCAAGTTGCAATCAAATTTTGTAGTAACCCCACCTTGTACTTAACAAGGGATGCTCAGAATTGGAACCCTAAACCCCAAACCCTATATGACGTAGTTTCCATTTTCTTTTCCATCATCCAGTGGGCTATTCTATTCACCCGGAATGGCAGCAGCCTTCTTATTCGGACAACCAAAACCAGCCTCGCCAGAAAGGGCCCGAATTGATTTTTGACCTTCGCAGGTCAAGACGATTTCTGACACCCTGAATTCCCCACACCCAAAACCTGGGACCAATGTGTTGGCTTGACTTAGAGTTGTTGGAAGCCATATATAGGTGGTTTGGTGATGATACAGTAGCGGTGTTAGGGTACTGCCTTTCAAATTTCTGAAATGATGGGCATATTCAATCCTGAAAGTCCCCAACGTCGCAGTTGCAGGTCAAAGGCCTGGACAAGCAGCAGCTTTGCATCGACCTGCTGATGGTGGGTGCTGTGACAGCAGAAAGCATTATTTGCGACCTCGTTGTACCGGAGAGATGTGGTGTTTTCCAAAAACCTGGGGGACGCTTTTGGGAGTCCGAATAGTACGGACTATGACATTTTCGAGAATTCCGGCAAGTGCTGATTTATTGTTTGCTGGTACGACATTATCAAACGCATCGTATGAATCAGGCTTCATAAAGCACATCCTACCTTGTTGGGAACACGTAACATTTAAGGGTCGAATTTTCTACTCCCCGATGTGACTTCCAAGGATTTGCGGTTGGAGTCTAATAGTAAAGTTACTAGGGTTTGGTGAACTGAGCGTCTAAGGTTTCGGATGCATGTCTAACGGGAGCTACTAGCCTTGCCCTTGGAAGTGCTCATGTTCAGCTTGCCCCAAAAGGAAACCCTAAACCCTAATCTATCCTGTTTGATTGCTGGTTGTCTTGAATAATTTCCCCGATATAGACCCCAATATACTATAATCCTCACTGTTTTAACTTGCCCGTGGGACCTGAACTTGCACCCACACCGTCGAGCAGCTCAAGGGCCTATACAAAGTTTGGCCTTCATTGCTACCACCAAGCTGAGATGTGGGTCTTTCTCAAAACCAGTCCTGCTTGACCCCAAATTCATGATATGAGCAATAGTCTAAACTCCGAGTATCCCCATTAATAGCCCCGACAAAACTCCCATATTTATTCCCTTATATAACCCCCTAATCCTAAACCCTGAATGAGGGGGATTTAGGGTTTAGGGGTTTAGTGTTTAGGGTACTGCACGCGAAGTGAGACATGTAGGCCGCATCATGTATAACCCCCGAACATGGACCCTTAGTTCCGGGCAGCCTCAATCCTCTCTATTCTCATACAAGCCTTCTATACCCCTATGAGCTTTTTACCCCTGATTTCGGGAAACTCCCCTAAACCCTGAAACCCAAATAAAGTTCTGCAAACTGGCTGGGCTGAGGATGCGTTCAGTCCTACGTGGACTTCTTCTACATCACCCACCGCAAGGAGCCAAACGGTCTGGGGTTTGGGGCGTATAAATAAGGCCCACACTCTAGACTGAGCTCGGGCTGATGGGGGGGGCATAGAGAATACGTGGAATTGGCCTTGGGGGGGTATGCATTGTAGAACTCTCTGTGGGCTATAGCGAAGCTTGGACTATAATGGAGCTTCGCCTAGAACTCCAACATAATTAATCATCCCACATGAACCCGGGCACCCCATGAGTACCATTACTTACTGAGGGTTAGTAGGGAACAAGGGAATAAAATTTATGGCAGTGAGATAGGGATCATATTCCCTTGTTCCCTACCAAACACCAGTAAAACTTCCCACTTGGGGGAGGTTCGTTGTGGTGTTGCGAGGGGGAAGTGATGTCCGACTAGCAATATAAGAGGGCCCTAATATACTCCTTATGATCCCTTACAGTTACTATTACTGCGTGGGGTGTCCACCTAATGTGGATCATCCCTAAAAAATCCCAGATGGCAGGATTTAGGGTTTAGGGCTTTGAGGGGTCTGGATACTTTCTGGGGAACATAATGGCACTGGCTGTGGGACGTCTGATTGGCACAACTCGCTCTAGAAGAATCACTGTGAAACATTACTTCTCTATTACAAAATCCCAGTATGCAAGGGGGTATTAGGTCAGAGCCTGAAACAGCAGCCAGAGAAAGCCTGAAGCATTCTGTTCTGAACCCAGGCCTTGAACCCTACACCCCAGGCCCTTGACCCAAGCCCGAAGCTTCCAAAAACTGCTGGCAGGCGGCACCGAAAGAAGGAGCCAACGAGGATGAGGCGGGCTATGACTGCTATTTGATCACTTCGGGGCTTCAAGCATGCAGGACTACAACAGCAGAGTGTTTGGCGTGTTGTTTTGTTCGGGGGGTGGAAGGGTTTGGACCTGGAAAATGAAAACGACCCCTTTGAAGAACCCAAACTGCTCCCCTCTCAAGGGCCGGTGATCCTCTACCCCCCATAACCCCTCCGCTCCACACCCCTGACAAGAAATCCACCGCCATACAGTGCATGACATAATGGGGTGAGTATATCCTGGCCGATGTCAGTTAGGACCCAGCTACTCAGAGGTCAAGTATAACCAAATTACTGATTCAGAGGGCTTAGACCTGCATGGGTGATGAGCACAGTTATAACTCGATCATAACTACTTCAAACCGAGATGCCCCTATATACACACCATATAGAAACTATGTAGCTCCTACGCACCCTTATATCCCCCTATATGAGCTGTAGTCGAAACTCCTTAGAGGGTGTTGTATAGGGTACCATATCGGTTTCGTACTACAGGGCTTCTGAACAGGGATAGTAGGAGTTCAGACTATACCTCATATGACTCTAAGTAGACTGATGCAGGTGAAAGACGTGGTCATCCCAGAAGAGACTCTCATCTTCCTCAAGGCCAGCTCAGCATTTCCCACCTTTTCAAGATCTTTAAACCTACACAACATAATGGGGTAACGGGTCTATGTGTCCCGAGCTGGGATTTGCGGTACAATTGGTTATCTAATCAGAGATTCGCTGCACAGGCTTGGCTTGCACCGCCTATCGCCCCTAGACTCCTGCAATAAAAAAGAATTTGGAGGAGACCCGTCGTGGTGACGAATTTCTTCCATAGAATCTAGCAGGTACATTGCAGCTTTGAGGCTTGCAAGCTTCTCCCCTGTGCCCACGGCAGTCAGAGGGATGCAAGCCAGAAATTCCAACTGCCGAGGTTCCTAGTGGTGGTTTGCTTCGAGAGTTGATGTCGCAGTACTTTACCTTCTAGAGGGCAGCTCAGGTGGGTAGCAAGCTTGAGTGGGTAATTTCTACTCATAGTTATGCTATGTTCGCTACGCGTTGGGAATGCCAACTGTTGAGGGGCTGGGTGGTGCCTTATGTTGACAATAGATGATTCCATAGAAAAGCTGCAGAATCCTCTGCATTTGCTACCCAAAGCCTGAAATCCCAAGACCTAAACCCCTTAAATCTTCCTGAGGAGGGTCCCGCATTTGTCCAAGGTTGGAAGTAATTATGTGCCGCTTACAGATGGGCCCTTGGCCGTTGTAGTGGGATTCTAGGCACCCTTTTGGGTGCCCTTTTGGGTGCATGCATGGGGTACATAGCCTGGTACATAGGGATCCCAGGGTTGAAGGCCCATACCAGGAGCCCATACCACCTTAAACCCTCAACCCTAAATCCTAAACCCTAAGCCCTAAACCCTAAATCCTAAAACTTAAATCCTGTTTTGCGCCTGCCGATATGGCTTTTCGAACTCATGCAGTTGGAAAAGAGGCGTTGCAAAAAAAAATCCTGACTCTTTGGGTCCCCAGCAGATACAACAGGAGACCTTGGAGCAAGCGGAGTCGGCTCGGCGGCTTCGTAGCTACTTGCAATGCTCCTCGCCCTGTTTAGGGCTTAGGGCTTAGGGTTTTAGGGTTGAGGGGTTTAGGGTTTAGGAATTTAGTGTATTTAGAGTTCGGGGATTCAGGGATTTAGGATTTAGGGTTTTGGGACCAGTGTACTTAGGGTTTGGGGATTTAGGGATTTAGGATGTAGGGTTTTCGCATCTAGGGATTTAGGGCTTAAGGTCATAGGGGCCACGATCAGGATTTTGAGGCCTTACGGGCCAGGATTTAAGGTTCAAGGATTTAGGATGAGGATTCTATGTAGTTTAGGGTGCTGCTTTAGGTTTCAGGGGCTAGGATTAGGGACTTGGGGGTTAAGTTTTAGGGCAGAAAGGGTTCTCAGCCATTTGCCATGCTTCTCGGCTTGTCTTCTGCCCAGAGAGGTTCATGTAAGGTATATAGAATATGGGGTATATGGGGATCTTATTATAATATATACAAAGCCATATTCTATCTACTTAAGCGGGACTATAATTTACTACTGATCTGGTGGGTCTGTGGCCCGCGCCGCGGGAGGATGGGTGAGTGCGTGCGTGGGGTGTGACTTCGGAGTCGCCATGCGCAGAAGCCTGGCCTTAAACTTGGGCGCTCACTGTGTGAATCAGATCATCATGCCGACAAAGAAGGGATTTGGTAGTGTCCCAAAGTAGAGGGACCCCAATATAGACTCCAAAATACTATAGTCCTTGTTATAGGGACCCCCAAAAAAGGTACCCCTAATTTTGGGAAACCCTCATTTCAGGCCTGTGTGTTCCACAAAGCTTGGGGGTTGCTCGGATTGTTTTTCAAAGGATGGTGCTTCCAGCTTCCAACCGCTCTCAACGCCACGTCAGCGGAATGCAAAAGGCAGTAAGCTTGTAGGCAAGAACCTGCAGAGTGAACCTGGTAGGAGCCCCTAGTCCGATCTCAACAAATTCAGCGACAAACAAGGATAGTGCAATAAGGCCTTCGACCCTGAACCTCACCCCCTTCAATTCTAAGCCCCCGGAACACGAGCGAAGGCTACGAAAGCTACAACTCCTTAGCAGAATTCTTCGAAACAGTCCCCGACCTGAAGAGCGCGATGTGCCCCGAACTGCGCTTGAAATGGGGATTCGCGGGCCTGGGGCTTCGGGCTTTGAGGATTTTGCGGTTAGTGTTGTTGGTCCATTATGGTTTGGGAATGTGGGGCGCCACAAGGAGGTTGTTGGTTGCTGGGGTTCGTAAGGGCCATCCAGGGATGTCTTGTGGTAAAGTGGCATCTTTGATACAGTGGGCAATATGTACAGAATGTTGTGTACCTTCAGACACTGCAGGCCCAGTTGTTGTAGTGAAGCCTCCGCAGTTCGCGCCTTTTACAGGAGTTCTGTTTAAATATACTGCTCTTCATAGCTGCACAAGTTGCACCTCCTGTTTAGTTTCATCCTGCTAGTTCTTGGTTATTATACTGTTTTTGTGGGGATTGGTCTAAATTCCCTATAATACGGAGTCCTATATTTGGGTTCCCATTATAATACGGGGCCCTATATAAATTTCCCCCATTTTGGGAACAGTAATTTAGGGAAACTACCTTGTACATTTCTTAATATCATATTCTGATTGTTCTATACTATACAGTCCTAGACAAACAGGGAACTCCGTGTGACTCCTCTGAGGCTGACAGTATGGATCGTTTCCAAGGCTAAGGCGACACCAGCCTAAAAGGTGCTCTTTTCCTTAAAAGTTAAAGGAGTATACTCCCTATAGAATCCCCATATATTTTAGGCTAAAGGAGTATAATCCCTACAGAATCCCCATATGTTTTAGGTTAAAGGAGTATAATCCCTATAGAACCCCGATATATTTTATTCCCTCATTCCCTACTAAGCCCCAGTAGGTTGTGGGTTGCCGACAGCGAGTTCCTCGCGGATTTGAGCTCTGTGTCCAGTACAGTATGCCAAATCTCCAGCAGAAGCAGCCTGCATAGCTCTCACAATCATAATGCTTACTATGACTGCCCTATAGTTCTTACTGGTATCCTTTTTCAACAGAAACAGTTCGACAAAAATGGCGTTAAGTGAGCCGCGCAAGGCTCCCTTCCGAGGGTAACACCTCAATCATCAGAATTTCCTGCAAGACCTGCAACTAAGCTTGCATTGTCGTCCCGAGATTTTCTACATTTCAGCAGACCAGGTACTTCTACCAGAGGTGCGCTGACGTCGCCGCAGAGGCGCAGCGGCCAACACTTGCTTCGACCACGTACTTTCAGAGATAGTCATACGCTTGTGGGTAGAGCCGTGGTGTGTAAAGTTGGAGTGGAGGGTTTAACTCTGCGGCTTGGGGTAGTTGAGCGTGCCCCCAAGCACCTTTAAAACCCAACAAATCCCCACACCCCTGGACTCGTCGAAGTCTGATCTTATCCGAAGTTGGGGCGGGGCAAGCATAGAATGTACCATGCTCTTCCCCAACAGAGGCTACCCCACAGGGTTTTGAATTCTTTTGGACAGCCAGGTCCCTTGAGCTCTATAGGCTGCAATCGATAGCCCTAGCAGTTCCAGTTCCCAGATGGGAGCTTCTCAAAAGAGCCCGCCCATGTACCTACAGGCTTAGGGGTCTTAGGGTATAGGGCCAACGGTAGTTTAGATTCCATGTACCCGATTCTTGGATACTTGGGAGATTGGAGCTAGTAATTGTAAGGTTCGGGCAAGGTATATGATAATTGGGCACTTGGACCGCTAGGGTTTCACAAGCAAGCGTGGAAGATGGCCTGGTCCTCTTTCCCAGGATGTAGTCTTTGTAGCGCCACGTTCGTGGCTTGGAGAAGTGTAATCTCGCGAGGTGCGCCCACACCCCAAACTTGGCAGCTTATCATCCCCCCTAAACCCTGAACCCTAAGTTTTGACAGGTTGAGGCTTGGGAAAGCATCGCGAAAGCTAACCTCAACATGGGCAGCTGCGAGGACCGCAGGTTCTCGCTTTCCCAGTAACACGCTTTCCCTGTTTCTTCGGTCCTGGATTGAGAATATGGTAAACCCCCTAAGTGGGTGGGGACCCCAATATAGACCCGAATACACCATAATCCTCATTCTGCAGAACCCCAAAAAGGTACCCCCAATTTTGGGAAACCCCATAATATAGGCTGTAGTCTAAACTCCTTAATGGGGTTATAAGGGGACAATTATAGGGGTTATAAAAGGGGATACTAGGAGTTTAGACAACCCTAAATCCTAAACCCTGACTTATATGGGCTCCCTAGGTTCCTGGACATGCTGTGCCTCAGGGGCTTCAGAGTTTACAGTAAGGGTGCTCAAGTACACACCAGTGACCATGCTTATTTGTTTAGGGCCATAGGGTTATAGTCCTTTTCAACTAGATAGAACATGGGGTATATGAGGATCTTATCATGATGTTGGGCAATTCCATGTTCCATTTATTTAAGGGGGTTACAGGCTTCTAAGACTTTGCCATGGTATGGCATGGTGGTTCATTGTTTTTAGCTCTGGTGCCTCAAGCTGGACACATGTTTCTGATGGCAAGGACTTTTGGCAGTGGTCCTTCTGCTGACGTGACGGTTGCTGCCAGTGCTAGTAGCTAAGGCGGCATCCCATACGGAAAGGACAGTTTTTGTTGATACTTTAGAGACCCCCCCCCATCGGGGGATTCCGCATTAGTCATTGTCAGTCAGGGGTAAGACACGCTTGGTCAGGAGGTTCTAGCTGCTTGCGCACAGGAGCAGGGAGGCAACTGGCAGAGCGCCATGCAGTACCACGAGAAGGCGCTCGAGACACTCGCCGCACAAGGTGTTGCTTTGCTGGGGAGAAACTGAAGGTGAGTCAGGCTTCATGCCGCCTTATCAAATACATACAATGCTTGCTGTTGAGGAGTCAAGTTAGATTGATCCGCAGTAGTTGTGGGCTAACTTGGCCTCTGTCGCATCAAGTCATCAAAAAAGATCATGCCGTGACCCTTGGCTTCTTCACTATATGGGCCCGAAAGAGCTGGGGCCATAAGAGCCTCTTGTTAGGCCTTGCTTGGGGATGTGCAGTGGGGGGCGGGGGGGCAGGGAGGACAAGGGTGGGTCCTATCAAAAAGTGACCTGTGCCTGTCATTTCCTGTCACTCAATCTTTTTGTCGCAATACGGTATCGGGCTTGTTCTGAAGGGGTTTCATGTGTTGGATCCCTCTGATTTTTTGGTGCCTGGGTATTTCAACGTGAAAAGAATACCTAGAGCATGCAATCACAAAGTGTAAAGCCAAATGGCTGACGACATGATCCTTGTAAGTCATTCCGCAATCACGACAACTTCTCACAGTGGAAACTACTATATATAGGGATACTGGAAAAGAAAAAGGAAACTATAGTAGGGCTTAGGGCGTTAGCAGATTTTGCCAAGCTTTGCTGGGCCTGCTTCGTAGATCCTACGCAGGCCTTGGGAATCCCTGAACGGCCCGGAAAACCAACGAAACCCTAAACCCCACTATAGTAGTTTCCATGTTCTTTCAATTATCCCTCTGCATGTATGCATGTATGTATGTATGTATGTATGTATGTATGCATGGATGCATGCATGCATGTGTGTGTGTG
>CAJNIZ010033079.1:35003-48401 GCA_905231905.1 Symbiodinium pilosum | reverse complement strand
CCTCACACAGTAATGGGTACCACAAGGGACCATTGCAGGTTACTTCAGGCCTTATTAACTGCATATTAAGGAGCTACTACTATAGGGGGATCGACCTAAAACATACCCACAACTACTGCATCCTTTTGGGGACAGGTAGCCTGAGGTCAGACTAAATGCCAAACCATGGCGTGGTCCTAAGCCCTCCCCATAGCATCCCTCCCCGCCAGGCTCACCCTCCATCAGCCCTAACTAACCGGGTTTCGGGTTTGGGGCTTAGGGATTTAGGGTATGGGGCAAGTAAGCAGAATTGAGCTAGAACTTTAAAAGCATAAGCCCTGCAACGCCCAGCTGTGAAGGTTGCAGGCGGAAAGTCCCTAAGCCCTAAATCCTAAACCCCGAATCCTAAACCCCAAGCCCTAAGCCCTTAACCCAAAGCCCTAAACCCTAAACTAAGCAACCTCGCCAAGGATGACCGAGTCCCCTCTCGGCAGGGACTTTGAGTTAAGGGCTCGCAGTTGGGGAAGTGGGGTTTAGGGTGTAGGGGTTTTTGGAGGTTCAGGGTTTAGAGTTTGGGGATTCCGGGCTTAGGAGAGGTCATCCTTGTGGGCCTAAACAGTTTTAGGGATGGAGAAGCACATGGGGCTTCAACACTGAAGACAAAACGGCAACTGGTGTTATAAAGGGGTGTCATAGGTAAACCCTGAGCCCTAAACCCTGAACTCAACTCCCCCGAGCCCTAAAACCTAAAACCCTAAACACCCTAAAACCTAAACCCTAAATTCACTTCACATAAACACCAAACCCCAAAACCCAAAATAAACCCTAGAGAGCCTGCTAATCCTTGCGGTCCACCCACTCCCTTCAGCCCAGGCGGCCTTTGGCAAATCTTCTATCCTTGTCTTGTGCAACATTGGTAGGGTTTACGGTGTCTCTTTACACGGGCAATCTTACACTATTTCAGAACCTGAAATTACGCCAATTTGAGATCACTTTCTACGTGAATCTCAATTTCGGTCGAGATGGGGGTGAGGTCGTTGTGTTTTGCTCAAGTGAAAGGCTCAAAGAGGATAGCGGGATTCTATGGGGGTGGGTTTAGAGTTTTGGATTTAGGGTTTTAGGTTTCAGGGTATTGGAGCCCACACAACAAGGATTACAGTGCTTTACAAGGTGGACCCCAGTTTGTGGACAGTCCAGTCTGAAAGTGTCAGCATTGGTTTCCTTGAACCGATGGTCGCAGATAGCAAGGAAGCATGTGCTTGAGACCCTGCGGCCACGAAATTGTGTACAACAGCTCAGGGAAGTGTCCAATACCCACAATTCATAAACGCAGACACACAAATTCTGGAATTGCCTGAGCTGGGTGTTGCTAACCCACAAAGACGCAAGTTGCTCTTTCAAATCTGATGTGAGGAATCAGGCAGAATATAGGGTAATGTAGGGTTAACTACTAGTATAGGTTATGTATTACGAAATCGAAAGCCCAAAAGCACCCTAAACCCTAAACCCTCAAAAGCATGCTCTGCTCCATCTGGGGGTCAAGGGAGCAAGGAAAATCAAGCCTGCGGCCACCACAGCTGCGTTTGCCTCAGGCTGCTATATGACTACTTGGCTTAGGTTTTAGGGTTTAGGGTTTAGGGTTTAGGGTTTATGGCTTAGGGTTTAAGGCTCAGGGTTTAGGGCTTAGGGTTTAGGTTTTAGGGTTTAGGGCCTAGGGCTTAGGGTTTAGGGCTTAGGGTTTTGGGGTTAGAGTTTTGGGTCTAGGGCTTTAGGGTTTAGGATTTAGGGTGGGTTTTGAAAAGGACGCCTCAAGTCATAACCCAAGTGGGGTCTGCAAGCCACAAGTTGTGCGTGGGAACAAAGAGAGGGCTCCCATTCAACCCGAGGCTTGCGTATTGGCTGGAATTTCTCTGTCCACCCGAGGGATATTAGGGTGATATTATATTGGGGACTAGTATTGGGATAATGGAAAATAAAGTTGAAGCTACTATATTCTAGGGGTTATATAGTTCAGGCTGAGTTGTTGGAAAAGCCTTGTGAAGCAGTTTGCTGCCACTGCCGTCTCGCACGTCTGATCCTAAACCCTAAACCCTAGACCCAAACAAGGGGAAACATCCTTCTCAAGACAGAACCTGGTGGCCAGGCCACAGACTTGCGAGTGGACACCTGGAGGGTTTAGGGTTCAGGGTATGGGTTTTGGGTTCGGGGTTCAGGGCCCTAAAGCCCTAAACCCTCGCATCGGGGTTTAGGGTTTAGAGCGTAGGGCTTAGGTTTGGGCCTTCCTAAACCCCTAAAGTATGTAAAATAATAACCTTAAACCCATAATAACAGCCATAAAGGCCATTATTTTACATACTTGGGGATCCAGGTAGTGTTCACAGATCACTTTTCTGGAGGTTCCATGTCGGTTCGGGGAGGATAACTTGGACCCGGAATCCCTGGACAAATCTTGCTTCCTTCTGTGCCTGACAGATCCTTAGGTAGGATGAAAGCCCCTCCTTATGTTCAAAATTTCAAAAGACCTGCCTTGTGTAGTAGAGGAAATTAAATATTGAGGGTGGGGTGGAGGTTTGTTGAGAAAAGGCGGCGGTGCTTCCGCATCTGGGGCTTCAATATAAACAGAGGGGCAATCCTTAAAAGCATCGCCGATGTATACCCTTGCTATGACTATTATGACTTTTAATACCAGTATTATCATTATTACTGCGTACAGCGTGTCAAACCCGGTAGTCATTCCCCTGTCCCTTGCGGGTCCTGAAGAATGCCGTGGAGGATAGCTGGGTTGCTGTTGTTAAGGAATTTAGATTCAGTTGCTATAGTATGGGCATATAGTAAATGATGGGGTTTCCTTATCATGGTAAATTAACATAAGTCCCTTAAATCCTTATGTTCCCCCCAGTTCTCATGTCATGTTCCATTTTCTGATCCATTTGATCATCCATTATATGGGGATACCATAGTAAGTTCCTTACAAGCAACCCAGATGGTTGCCTGCGCCAGCTGACAGCTTGAGCAGGCCCAGCGGCAGAACACCAATGGGACTGACGGTAAGGGTCGATTTTTTCGGAGCACACCAAAACCCAAGAGCCATAGTCTAAGATCCTTAAAAAGGGGCTATACAGGGGATCATAAGGAATATATACAGGATGATCTAGGGTTTAGGGTTCAGGATCCCAAAGCAGTCTCCTCTAGATGTTGGCGGTCTATCTTGGAGCTGCGTTTGCAGCTCCCACACTCCAAATTTCTCGAGGCCCTAGCCACTACAGACCAACGAATCTCCAAGGCACCGCCTTAACGTCTTAAACGAAACCCTAACCCCCTAAACCCCCTAACCCCCTAACCCCCAAACCCCCAAACCCCCTAAACCCCCTATTTCATACAAGTTGCTTGCGACCAGCAACTCAGGTGGCAAGCGAAGCGGGGGAGTTGAAAGCTCAAGCTGGCGCGTGCAGCTTGTCCAGGGGGGATTTGGGCAGAAGAGGCAAATCATACTCGAACAAGGCCAAAAGACCTGCAATCTGGTTGTCTAGAGATCGCACAGGGGTCTTCTTTTGACGCCATGTTTAGTAGCTATGTTGCGTAGCAATCTTTGTTCTAATAGGGCCACCATGGGGCAAGGACAGCCGATTTCGGGAGAAGGGGGGCTATGACGGAAGCATTCAGATTTGAAACCGAGAGCCAAATCGTGTAGGATGACTATTAAATGCTGCTAGGAATCCGCATACCAGCACCGACAACCATGTTGATGAACACAGGAAGGAGAACATATGAACAAATACAACAGGAAATTGCATCACAAGTCGGCAGTTTGGTAATTAATCCTCGTAATGGTGCCTGGACGATGGATCGGCCATCACAATGGCGGCTCGCTGTATTCCCGAAAGTATCTGAACACTTTGCAAATGCAGAAGATGAAAATGAAAGCCAGGCTGGAACCTAAGGAAGAAAACCCTGACGGACATAGCATGTTGGGTGCGGACAGGTTCTATTGGTTGGGGTAAGAATCTGGACCCTGAGCCATCCTCAAAGTCAGCCGAAACTATGAGATTGGACGTTGCAGTTTGTAGCCCTTGGATCCCTGGAGTAATGAAGTTGATCCCTCTCAGGTTTGAACCTGGGCATCTTGTACAACAGCCGGGGAAACCATGAGAAGTCTGTGGAACTCCTCGAGCAACATTTCGACCTCGCCAGGCAGTGCGTAGGGCCAGGTGCTTCGGATTTGAAGCTTGCTTAGGGCTTAAAGTGTAGATTTACAATAGAGGCCCGAATAAATTCCAACATTATTCTGGTCCTAGATTCCTTCTGCAAATATGATAGAATCACCTCAATCAACCTCAAAATGATATTGGTAATTTTGTAGGCCCCTATGTTGGATGTTTTGGGTTGCACTGGCGAACTCGATGTTTGCTTCCTATGCGCAATCGCGCGAAGCTGTGAAGTTCAATGATCATTGGGGTTTGTACGGATTACAAGTTACAAAAAGAGATTGTTGTGCTGAGCCGCCGTGGATTTGTACAGCAATTACCCTGCTCTGAATTGCTTTTTCAACAAGAAGGACGTGTACTGCATCGTGGGTTTGGAGTTTGTGGGTACCCTAGTTTGGGAGTAAGAGTGCCAAGCACGTCGTCCGGACTTGACAGAATGACTTATTCCTTGCTTGAGCCCCCTAGCATAGCAGAATTCAGCAGAACCTGAGGTTTCTTGCGCAAGGGCTGGTTCCTCATTTACAGACCAAGGTCTGTCGACACCCTGAACCCTAAACCCTATATACTATATACCCTATGTACCCGTTATGGTAAGTATATACCCCTATATACCCCTATATGGTAGTTTCCCAAAATGGGGTGACCCAATGTAGACGCCAAAATGCTATAATCGTTATTATGAGGCATGGGGACCCCAAAACGGAACCCCTAATTTTGGGAAACCCCTATATAGCCCTTATATAATCTGGTAACTTAATTTAAGTTCCTTAACAGCAGCAATCCGACAGGCAGATCGGTGACCGAAAGCTTATTGATTCGGCAAGAAGCTTGGCAGCAAGAACGGAGTTATGGGGATATATAGCGGATCATATGGGGGAGTACTACAGGGCTTGGTAAGGGAGATCCGAGGAGTTTTCACTATAGCTCAAATGAGGACGACAGGTGCAGGGTTGAGGGAGGGGTAAATCCAAAAAAGAGATTTTTTGGGTAGAGATGATGAACTATGTGGTCGTCGAGTTGTGGGTCAGGCATTTCTTTGGACACCGGACGCCCAAGCATTTGAAGCCCCAGCTTGCTCGCTGCGCAAACACACATCTGTCTTTTTGTTTAGCCTTTCCAGCGCGCTACAGGGTCTTCTATTGGGTGCCAGTTTGATTTTTAATTAACTTTAGTGAGGAATGTATACAGCAGAGATCGGGTACACAATTTTCTTTAAACATCCAAAGATCTAAAAAAACAAAAAATCCAAAACTTTCAGGAAAATCTTTGAAAGTTTTGGACTTTTGGATTTCGATTGTGTTTTTAAATGTTTACGGTATACGAAAACCAAAAAAAACAATGGAAATATCTCAATTTTTCACATCTGGTAGTACAGAACCATTGTATTTCCTAAGGTTTTTTATGGTTTTGTCATAGAAATCCAAAGAAACAATGGAAATACAAGGTTTTCCACAATGGAAACCTAAAAACATTGTATGTCCATGTTTTTTGCGGATTTTTATGAAAATCCAAAACACCTCAGGAAATACAATGGTTCTGTACTACCAGATGTGAAAAATCCAAATATGTCCATTGCTTTTTTTGGATTTTTGATAAACTACCAAAAACACAATGGAAATCCAAAAATAAAAACATCCAAAGCTTTCAAAGATGTTCCTAAAAGTTTTGGATTTGTGGATTTTTCTGAAAATTGGGTGCCTGCTCTTTGCTTTATAAATTCCTTATTAGATTTACATAAAAACAATACTGAAATCCTAGATTCCTGGATTCCTGTATTCTGAAGCTTTCTCACTAAGTACATTAAGAATCCAAAAATCCCAAACTCCAAAAATCCAAAACTTTCAAAGATTTTCCGAAAAGTTTTAGATTTTTGGATTTTTCTGAAAATTGTGTGTCTGCTCTTTGCTTTAATTGAAAAATAATAACAAATCCTAGATTCCTATATTTTCGGATTTCGAAGCTTCCCTAATTCATTCATCAATTTTTCAGTCCTTGTAAACCATGGAAAACGGACAGTAGTTTGAAGGGTCAAATATGACATCCAGCAAATTCATCGGTATCTACAGTGCTTTCTAGCATTTTTACATCAAGGAAAGACCTGGAGGTAGATCATGGGGAGAAATAAAGAGAGAAACCTTGCACCCTGCCCCCTCATAGGCCCCGCCTCCACCCGCCCCCTCGATTGATTTATCTCCGATCTGGGGGAGCCCCAGAATAATGCCAACATGTAGGTTTGAAAATCTATTTAGAGCCAATTGAATTGAAATCCAATTTCAATCGGGGATCGTCCTTAATGCGAAGTCAGCATTACACATGATTGTCACCGCCACCACCGCGGCCACCGCTCCACCGCCGCCGGCCCCATTGCTGCTGCCTCCTCGCCGTGCCACCACCACAGCCGGCTGCTGGCACCGCCCTTACAACCCCCACCACCCCCACCCCCGGTATCACACATCTCCAGGGCAGATATCCTTGATGCGTTTTTGGTTACTGCATATGACTCATATGACCTTCATTCACATCCTCAGTTCTCAGGGGAACTTCATTACTTTGTAAGCTTCCATGCTGTCTGCTTGGTATGCAAGGAGTCGTACTGGGCATGGTGCGCCCGGACCTAAGTGGCAAGGGACGGTCACGACGAAATCCTTTAACACGTCTTCTGAAGCTGTGCTTGGAGGTTTATGTGTAGATAAAGGCAGAGGTAGCTGCAAAGAACCAATAAGGACATTTTGAAAATGCCGCTTGCTAGGAGAGCCTCACTTGTAGCTACAGTACCCATGAACCCCGAAGCACCTGCCGCGGGTGAGCAACCAGTAATCTGTGTTTACAGTCGTCTGTAAACCTGGTAGGACGAAGTCACACATTCAGGGTGTACTGGGCATCCAGAGAAGCGGGATCTGAGAGGCTCACAAATCCTGCGTAGTTCTTGTCCTTCTGACTGTAGTGGCAGCTTACTGACAGTGAGCACTCACCATCAGTCACCCCGTTGCGATCATTTAGTCTCCTGTGATACACAATCTCGAGCAGAAGGTCTGCAGGGGTAAGGAGAAGACGGGGAGTAGAAAATGCGCATGTGTCTCTATGGCGACATGCACGCTGCATGGCTGTCCTCACCCTGATACAAAGCCAACGGACCCCAGCAGCTGAAACATTAGCAGCATTGTCTATTGCGATCACGTCTGCTTCCCTCCCCGTACCATTTGTTCTGCCATTGTCCGATCTAGGTGGAAACGGAAAGCTGAAAGCCTATATCAACATGGTGAACAACGACCTAGACAAGTTACTGAAGTGGAAAAGTCTGCACCTCAGAAACCAGGACTTCCGGAAGAGGGACAAGGGTCTGGTTTCGGGATTCGGGGTTCGGAGTAAACGTTTAATCTGCGGGATGCAGGGCTTGAAGTTGCTGAGACAGCAGGGGCCCAGACCTTCTTCTTAAACCTTTCCGAGGTTGTTAGTAAGCCAAGATGCTCGTGAATCAGGGCACCACTCATGACATGGGACGAGCTTAGTGGTGGGGAATGCATGGCCTTGGCTGCACTGGTGACTGTATTTTCTGGAGTCGAGGGGTTTTGGCCTGTTACTATGCACCCAAATACTTACCCTCATTACACAGGCGACCACTGCCGGACCGCCAACTGCTGGAAACCCTTACGGACGGGGTGCAGGCTCAGGAAACCTATAACCTCGGGAGTACAGAGAGAGATATGGGTGTAACAACAGGGGTTTAAACATGGGGGGGTCCTATCTTGCCCTCGAAACATGAAATCCTTCTTTTTAGGACCCACAGAAAAGGGCCCAAACCCGTTTCGTCATTGAACTGTTTTGGAATGCACAGGCAACTTCTTATGGCCTGCTTACCCATGACTAGAAGTGACGGATGGCTCTGGACAAGAGTTTTTGGGTGAAGCATGAGAGGTTTCGAGCTTTATGTGGGAGTTTCCCAAAATTAGGGGTACCCTTTTAGGGATCCTCATAATAAGGACTGTAGTATGTTTGGGTCCCCCTATTTTGGGAAACTACCATGTGCAGGCACTTACAGCCCGACTTTGAATTGCCGATAAGCCTCAAATTGCATCAGGATGCACCAGGTAGACCCCAGATTCCGCTTGTAACTGCCAATGGAATTCCAACTACCCAGAGAGCCCACTACCTTGATAAGGAATATGGTACAAGGGTCCCTAATATGAATTCAGCTATATTGCCTAGTTAAAGGGTATTGGGCTCCCTGGGTAAGTGCACCAAGTACATTCAGCCTCCCCCAAATCCTGCAGCATGTCAGGTAAGCGCGCAACGCTGGACTCCTGAAGCTATCCTGCTCTAAAAGGGAGCAGGTGTAGCTCGGGGTGCCATGCAGGGCTTGGAGAACTGCTGTCGGCTCGAGGGTTTCAAAGCATTGAGGAATGAGGGATGCACAATCAACTCAATATGCCTTAATTGGCCAAACCCCGAACCCTAAACTTGGCAATTGAATAAGGAACGTGTGCTAAACAGCCTTCGGTTTGGGACAATACACGATTGCGTATCAGCTTAAGGCGCGAGATCTTGCCAGGGTGTCTCCTAAATCCTCAAGAATAATAAAGATTAAGTTCGGGTTCTGGGAGGATCAGCATCTACATGCAGTCTGCGCATTCCACATGCGGAGATCTGGTTGCTAGCCCTGGCCCTGCTGCATGAAGCTTAGTTTCACCCTGCTTGCCCTGAATTTGGGCTTGTAAATATGCCCAGGCTGCCCAGGCAACTTACTGCTGCCTTTCTCAGACCTGGGTTGCTGCCATAAACGCCACCTGTTACAGCCTTTTCCCCTTTTTGTAATGTTTGCTGTGTAGTTGAACACCTAAGAGTCATGTATGAGTCGCAGTGGCGGTGCAGCGTGTTATCACCCAACTGCACCAGAGCCTCCCTTGCTGTAGTCATGTTTCAGCCAGCCTCTGAACAAGCATGGTCCAGCGAGCATGACAATAGTTTTGAGTTGCATGTCTCACCCCTACCGCAGGATGAAGATGACACAGTTCTTGAGTTTAAAAGCCATTTCCTCAAGTGCACAAGGGTTGGGCATTCCATGAACGTCAGCTGAGCGAGACGGGTGCCTGGAAGAAAAACCGCATGGTTGCCAACCGCTTCTAGGGTAACCGCTTCTAGGGTGTTTGGTCAGCTGCCCTTGCAGCAGACCAAGAGTTATTCAACTGAAGCCTACCTGGGACTACGTAAGGCAGCCTATATAGGTGTGTATATATATATATATGTAGATCCCGTGATAATGGAAAAGAAAATGGAAACTATTATTCAGGGCTTAAGGTTCCTGATTTCATATTTGGGGTTTTGGGATTTCAGGTTAAGGGCCTTTCACAGTGCCCCTGTAGAATAATGTTCAGATTTCGCTTCTCCTGTTAGGAGTCGTGAATGCCTGTGGCATTGTAGCCACTCCCTGGACCCCACAACCAGGTAAAATGATTTCATGTTTTGACTGACTTGTTTGGGGGAAGTGTTGTACCTGTTTTTGGGGTGCAGGTATTTGTGAAACCCAATACCACCACCCCCCCCCCGTAATTACACACAAGCTTCCTCGACACTCCATAATAGATCCCGCAATCTCCTTCTTTTCGTTAGGGGGAAGTAGGGTGGATGTAAGCTTAGGTGCAGGGTCTCAGAGTCATCTACACCTAGTCACCTAGTGGTGTCCAGAATGGCAGGGTCTCTGCGCGCTCTTGGCCACATAGCTAGTTGAATTTCTTGCGAGCCCGGACATCCCTACGACCACATATTGCTTACCAGACACCCGAAGAAGAAAATATCAACCCTGAACCCTAAACCCGAATCCTTTAGCTGCACCCTTGTATTTGACTCTTTGTACTCGCCATGTACTTCTCCAAATCCGTAGCCGTGCCCTTGTTTACCTGCTTGGGTTCAGCCCCATGGATACTCCACACATGAGTAGTTTCTCAGGGATATGTATGGGGTACTTTGGGGATATGTGAGCTACTGTTAATATTAGCCTTATTAAAGCGCACTTAACCGTGGACATAGGGGTCCCTTTTGTTGTTTACTATAGTCCATAACATAGTCCCAAATAAGGAACCCATGCAATGGCATAAACTATTTGGGTAATATTGATTCTAGCTCATGTTAGGATTAAAGAGGGCTAGGTGGGGGTGAGAAGGCGGTTTCAACAAATTTCCAGCGTCTACTATCCCGCCTCGGTTCCCCTTCAATTAAGTTTTTTTTCGGCAGGGTATGTAGGGTAAACCCCCCTCTTGCGAAATACAGCCATCCCCGACAATTACGTCCTTTCGTCGACCAGGAGTTACAAGCACTGGACGAAGAAAACATTCCAGAAGCTCCAGAAGAGTAGACCGGACCCGCCACACCCCCAGAGCGTAGATGCGGATCCCATAGGGCGAATCTCAGAGGGAGATAGGCAGAATCCCATAGGGAGAATCCCGTGGGAATGGAAGACTCATGGGAATAGCACGGTACTGTAGCACTCAGACACTGTCCTCCCATATGGCATTTCATGCTCAATCATACCTGGGCTTGCTAGCAAGATAAGTTTGTTTGCAGTCTAAATTGGGGCAGACTCAGCTGCAAATACCCCGAGGCCAAGTAGGTCTGGGTTTTGGTCACGGTTTGAACATGCCGGGGGCAGGGGGGTGGGGGGTTGGGCGGTGCTGTGCTTTCTGGACGTCCGGTCATAGCCTATTCAGATCGTGTGGTGTTGTAGATACACAGACGCACTAAAGGCTTCACATGGAATCCGCGACGTGGACAATCATTCTGCTTGGTGGGTCGCCGAATAGTATTCTGACCATCAAGGCCCTTCTTCTACTTTCCACACCGTAAAGTCTCGGGAGCTCAGTCCATTTCAAGGCACCTTACATAAGTTGTCTGAGTGTTAAACCGAGGACTCCAGTTATGCTTGTGTCCAGCGGCTCCTAAGCGTACATGGAGGATTTTGGGGTTGAGATCACACATTCTTGGCCATTGTTCTTGGTGAATACAAGTGGTTTTTGAGTTCTGTACATCCAAACCCAATGAGGCATGAAGGCTTTGGCTTTTAAATCCTCATATGGCAACATAGAACTAGAGTTGGAAGCCCATACTTCGCGCGTCCCTGAACCCTAAACCCTATGCGCAAGCCGGCTGGCCACACCGTGCTTAGGCTACGCTCCCAGTTTCGCCTTACCATGTCGCAGGCCTTAAGCTGGGGGGGCCGACATGGACCCCAATATTTAGGCTTTGGGGGTGAGGGTCTAGGGGTCCCTTGCAGGAACCCCATGTTTGGACAAGCTCAGTTAGTAAAAAACGACTAGGGTTTCGCATGAGGTTCCGGGTCGATAATATGAAAAAATGAGGCTGGTAGGATGGAAGCTGCTTGTTCCAGATTCACGCGCCGCCATCGAAATTGTCCCAGTACAACGCTTGGGCATCACATGTAGATCCTCCAAGCCAGGATGCGCATGTAGCATAGAGATGCATGCACCTTACTGAACTGCAAAACCCAAAAAACTGAACGCAGCTGTTCCCTGAAGCTCTTATTACTCGTAGCTTCTGCCAGCATAACATGTAAATGGGTACTTTAACCAACTAGATGGTATGATTCAGCTTCCTCAAGCCACGTAGGCTGTGAACCCTTGACCCCGTGCAATGCTGCAGCATTCGGGCCGTGAGCAAAGTAGCTGTACTGAAAAACCTTTGTCATAGCATAAACTGACCACTAGCTTGGGACGCCAAATCTGGATCGCTTAGAGAGATTCTCGTGGGAAAGTTGCCAACCATAAGCCCCACACGCTTCAATCTCTACACCCTAGACCCTACACCCTGCAGCATCCAATCCTAAGCAGCCCCATGTGCCCAAGGCTGCGCGCCTGCAACTCCAAGCCTAACGCGTGAATACACGCCTAAACTTGAACCCAGAAACCTTATCTATGGCATTGTGCAACAATAGGGGCCCGCAGCAGAGGACCCCGGCACAGACCCCAACATATTACAAGCCTTAATATCGGGACTGCCCAAACGGGGGCCACTCTTTTTGGGAAGTCCCCTTGTAGCGCCTGTTCCTATCCCCATATCAGAAATCTGGGATATGCTCCATTTGATTCCAAGAGGGTTTTGGTAACCAACCATCTAAATGAGGATTCTATAGCTACAATTATCACATGACTGTAGTTGGGTTGGGTGTAGGGATTACAGAAACCCTTATTGTCTGAAGTCGCACCTGCTTGGCTGCAGGTTCTTTCAGTGATTGAAGGAGCAAGGATGCGTGGCACTGATGGCTTGGAACCCAGCTTTATAGGCCCAGGCATTCTTTCATTAAAGGGCACACCTAGGATTAAGATTCAGGGCAAGGGCTTAGGGCTTTGGGCCCGCTGAGAAGTTATATGTGTTGAGGGAGCCCTTGTGCAGTGAACCATTGGACTTTAGACCCGAACTTATGGCTGCGTTTCGCCGTCAGTGTCGCTTCTTGACAAATCAAGGCAAACATGAAACCCTAAACCCTACTCTTAAGCCCTGAAACTCTCATCTCAAAAATCCTAAAAACCCCGCACCCTGAACACGCTGCACTCTACAACTCCACGCCCGAAACCGTTTACGCTTGCGTTCCAATCCTGAAAATCATAATGCAAAGCCGTTGAACCACGCAGTAAGCCTAAATCCGACTTTCACTTGAACGCTGAGCTGAATGGAGTTTTGCACCACAGTGCCCTTAGATACTGTTATCAACACGCTGATGTGCCGTAATGTGCTTACCTAGGAATCCCCGCAACCCCTTCCCCCCAATCTGTTCAGCATTCCCGCCCTGTGTTGTTTGATATTTCCTGTGACGAGACCTGTTGTATCTCACAACTAGTGATGTACTGTATATGTTAATAGTACCCAGTTACAGTAAATATCAATGGTAGATATTCAGAGTACATAGTACATAGTAGCAGTAGATATTAATCCTAAACCCCAAACAGCATATAGCAATCGTGAATAATTAGTAAGAGCAAGTCTTGGATACTGCCCCCAGTAACAGTTGGATAATAAGTATAATGTGGGTATATATAGCCCTTAATAGGACCCCTAATAAAGACTGTTACTGGGCGGGGGGAGTACCCAACCTAAACCCCAAACCCTAAACCCTAAATCCTAAACCCTAAATTTTAAATCCTAAACCCTAAACCCCAAACCCTAAACTCCTAGATCCTAGATCCTAAACCCTAAACAAGGACACAAA